>JABSTQ010008047.1:0-90879 GCA_013358835.2 Ixodes persulcatus | reverse complement strand
ATTTATATTTCTGCCCTCCCTAAAGTGTATTCTTGTTTGTATTTCCAAATACTTTTTTGCCTCTTTTAAAATGTATTTCTGATACGTATCGCAATACATTTTTACAGATATATTTGAAACTTGAGTATCAGTATCTCAGCAACTATTTTCATCTATCCCAGATTTGTATTTCCAAATACATTTTTGAATATTTCTGCCCAATCCTGCTACGTAATGCTGCTGTCAAGTGACACTTCAACGTTTAGAAATTAGAGGAATGAAATGGAACAATTCAGCCATTCCAGGAGTGAGAATGGGCCCAGTGTCCCATTTCTAGGAGTGAAGGAATGGAATTATCGAAATGAATTTGTCGAAAATTAACGGATGGAATCGGAATGGAATGGGGGTGGCCATCCGCAACACTGATTGACGATTAGCTTCACACTGTCAAATCCCTGACACCTCTATGGAAACGTTTTGCGTGTTTTTCATCTGTTATACATGATACCAGTACCGGTATCATGTATAAACAATACTTGATACCGGCCAAGGGTATAACCGTACCGGTCACCCCAAGATATACTGGGTTCCTGTATCGAATTCGGATACCCTGTATTAGACACCGGGCGCCGAAACGGGTTTACTGGTTTCCGGGAAAAATATACGGGAACGCTGATACGATGCTACCGCTCAAAGTATAGAACCAACCTGCCAGTATCCTCCTACCGGTACCGGTATCTCCATAGAGGGGACGAGTATCGCGTACCGGTGGCCTATACCCATGTCTGGTGAGCAGCACTGGCAGGCCGGTATGTCGTACAGGTATACGGGTATATAACTTTGAAATTTAATTTGGCATTTCCCTTGAATATCTTATATTCAATGCCTGTTTCTATGGGCTATAAAGAACCCCGAAATACATAAGGTAAACAAAAACTAACACATCACCGTTGTACATGGGGAATCAAATATTGTAACCTCCAACAAATATCTAAAGTTCTCCAGAAAACGAGGCAGTGTCGGTGGACGATTCCGTTTACCACGGTTTCGGACGACTTAAATATATTAATTTCATTTAAGGGGAGAAATATTCGTATAAGTCTTCTGGAAATATACTTCGTTAACTAAGATATGGTCAAACTCTGATTAATTTGAATTGTCGATATGCTATTCTTAGTGTTTTTAAAATTGCTGGGTGCACCGAAGAAGTTTCAACGTTCACCCCCACAAGGCTACGTTAAAAATCCAGATGACAACGTCGTGAGAGGTATGTCCTTGTTATTATAAATCGTATTATAAATTCTTAGGTTAGATATGGTGGTAAACGTTTACATGTCGTTTGTAAACATTCTGATAAATACGCAACATTAAGTTGTGCAATTTGAGATGAAATGTTAGTTATCGTTCGCTCGGCTCTCCCGATTGAACGGGGGAATAACACATGCGTCAAAATTAATACGAATGCCTCTGCACGACTCCTTCGTGGCCTTGAATTCTGAAGGAATTTTTAGGGATCTACCAATCTGATTGAAGCGTAAAACTGTAACAGGCATTTCCAACTTAAGAGCCAATTCTGGAAAAAAAATGGCTTACACGGTCTGTAAGAATGGCGCCTGCATTGCACGTTGAGTATTCCGGGGTATGATTTATTTGTTTTGATGTCTCCCAGCATACCAAAGATCATGGCAATAACAGTGAAGCTTTATTTGAAGAATTTGCGCCTTGATAAGCACAAGAAGGCAAATTTTAGATGCAATTGGCGAAGTCTACCTGTATAATGCGTTAATCAAAATTACTAAAATCAATTTCGCTACTTGTTTGTTTAGATTACCGTTGCACATTTTATTGTTGACAGACTATTGTCTCTGTCGGTTTAAGATTGCATTTTAAGCTGTTTGACTAAATAGCCGTATGCCATATTTTGAACAAGAGGACCCGTATGCTTGCAAAAAAACCTCCATGTATACAGGTCCTTTATAATACTGGAAACACTGCATGCATACGGGTCCTGCATAAATACAGGAATAAAAGTTTACACACAGTTTCTTTATTAATATAGATCCGGTATGCCACAGTTTGGAAACATGTCGTGTATCCCAAATATCATATGAACTAAGCTGGTCATTTTGACATCATGATGGCGCTTAAGACGAGGACAAAAGGGAGACTAGACAACACGGAGCGCATGTTGTCCTCGTGTTAAAGGGACCATGAAATGACCTTTTTACTTTTGCCAGATAACTTTTACATTAAACCTTCAACGTTCACTGAATGCCGAACAGGCATCCGTTTTCGTCTCGGTTCATTAATTTCTATACAAAAAAAATAATGAAATATCGACTTTTTCTTCTCACCAACTGACCGCAAAACAAGTTGTGGCGTAATTTTGACGGTCGTGACGTACGCTGGGACAGGAACCGGAAGTTCTCTCGGCAGTAGGAGAGTGGGAGCGTTAGCGGCGGCGAGTTGGGGTGCGCCGGTAGGTTTTACTGCGCTGATGTACCGACGTATTTTCTGAATCGACACCTCTCATCGCCGCGATAGCCATGGACACATCGCAGCTGTGCGAAATTCAATGAGATATGTTGCGCTACAGCGACAGCATGGGACTAGTCTCATACGCCGGTATGCCTGTTGGGAAGTGCGGCGAGTCTTCCGGTGAAGACTCCAGAAGTCAACCCAGCTGTCATTGTTGTAAAAGGCGGCCCGTGTCAGTCGTTTGCAAAGCGACGTAGATGGAAACAAACAATACCACCTAGAACACAAGGCCTGCGCGTTTCCTCCTCTAAACGTCATCACTAGTAGATCCCCTCAGCGCCCCTAGGTAGCCCGGATGAGCACCGTCGTCTGCTACATCATCTGCGACATCGTCTGCTACATCGCCTGCTTCAGTGGTTTGTGTAGCTGATAATGAAACAGATGCTCACGCCGAGTGTCTGTTGCTATAGCATACGATGAAGTTAGACGTTCACGTGGAGCGTCAAATGCATGAGTGAAAATGCCTTACTGCTGTGCGAAGGCCTGCAAGCCCTTCGCTGGACGCTGAACGCTGGCACTGGACGCCATTTTCGAGGGCGCTGTTTTACTCCGGGTCACTGCTTTGAAGCGTTCTTCCGCAGAACGAGCGCGCGCGCTAGAAATGCTCGTCTCAAAGCAAGGAGCGCGTGCTAGCTCGCGCTTGTGCCGAGGGGAGTGTTGGCGTGCGCGTTGCAAATGAACTGGAAGCTCGCAATCAGCTCGCGCTCAGCAGTCACGCACACAGCTGTGGCCGCAGGTGAATGCGACGTAGTTGCGACGCGGCCCATACTCTCGTCAAGCTTCAGCCTGTTTGCCGCTTGGGCGGGTCGGGGATCTACTAACGAAACGTCATGCGCAGGCTTGTATTCTAGGTGGTATTGAACAAATCGCCGCGGCGTTTTTCACGGCTGTAAAAAAGATACGTTTCAACTACGACAGTATCAGCAAGAGCCACGTAATACCTGTTCACACTCTGAGCGGACGCGCGCGTTTGATGGAAGTGCTGTATTCGCGCTGTTGGTGAGCTTCGGGACCGATCTTTTACGATTGCACCTCGATACTGACGCGGCACTCGGCAAAGGAGGTTGGCCCGGCATTGCACGTAGCTCCCACGAACTTTCTTAGCTCGACAGTGACGTGCAGTCGTGTCAGAATAAAAATGGCATACTAATAACAAGTGTACATACCGTGTTACGAAGGTAATCCATACGGCGTTTATTCGAGCTCTATATCACACAAAACAAGAAGATAGAATCGACGAGAGTTCCTTTCGACGACAGTGTTCGTCAATACTGCCTCGGAAAACAAGGAGATGACAAGGGAAGAGATTTACCTCACCTGGTAATCTAAAATGAGGTCAGCGATCAAACTATATAAAGGGTCCACAAGGGTCGCGCGGGCATATTCCATTCAGCACGCCAGCCGGTCGTGGGCAGACTGTCTTGGCCAAGTACCGTCGAAGCAACGCAGCGCCGAGTCGGAGTGCCTGCTAGGCCTATATTCTGCGCAGCTCGCTTGGTCGGAGTCGGTGGATTCGTGACCATCGTAGCTTTCTCGGGTGTTCGTGGATCCAGCGTTCTTGTTCGTCGTGGTCTGTTTCAAGTACTTTTTTCTTGCTGCTTGAAGTCGGGACGCGCGAGAAGAACACGTAGAAAAATAAACGTTCGTTGGTCGTCGCGACCAAGCGACGCTGTCGGCCATGCTGATTTGATCGTAAAAAGTGCGTAAAGGCTGAACTCATGGAACGAATTATGTGACGAATAACTGGCGAACGCCGCGACGGCACGCTCGCTTTGCGCGCGACGTAGCAGGCACTGTGCTGATTCCACGCGCAGAGCAAAAGCCGCCAGGCAAAATTCGTCCTTCGTTACACACGATAGATGGCGCTTGGCTCTCAGCATTATCAAATTTGGCAATTTTCGCCACACATCTCTAATTATGCTACAAAATGTGGATCTGAATATTATTTAACAAACTTTTAGGAAACATTTGCCGGCTATTTATTGTTTATGATCGCGGTGCTGGTGAGGTAGGCTCTTACCCAATAGTCGACGTGGATTCGGCTGACCTGCTGCAGTTCCGCGGATGCATCGCAGTGAAAAGGCAGAGAGCTTTCGAAGGAAACAAGGCGCAAAGAGTCCAGTTTTCTTTTAAAGTTATATAGCAAAGAATTTTTTTGGCTTCCTATTTTTGTGTTTTGTGTTTCTTTTCACACCTTTACGGCGTCCGGTGGATGAAATTCGATTTCAGAATCGTTTCATGGTCCCTTTAAGCGCCATCATGACGTCTAATTCCCAGTGTTGCGTTTGGCCGAGCAGGACTCCAGGCCACGGCGAGAAGACGACACCGGGAGCAGGGCCGACGGACTTTTTAATCCAGCCAAGCTCGCCGACAGAGGAAAACCGGAAAACCATCCCGGCGGCGGCGCGACCGACTTTTATCGGCTGCTGCCAAAAACAAATGAAAGAAAAAGTGCGATGCCGAAGATATCGCTTTTGGCGCGGCGGCTATCAACATTCGCGCGTTCTTGCTGCGATCACGCGTGACAACGCAACAACTTCTCCCCCACGGAAGAACACGGAGGGGGGGGGGGGGGGTGCGAGTCCTTGGCTCGAATCCAGCAGAGTGCGTGAATCGTGTTTCCGGCCGGCGCACGATGCAGGTAAAGGTATGTTGTGACGCTGAGGCAGTGTCCAGGAGTCGACGATGACACCGCACTGGAGAGGCGTCTTGTTCCTGCAGAGTCGGTCCGGCTTTGAAGGCGTTGCGTTTTTTCCGGCCGACACTACGATGCAGCTCCAGGTAGGTCAGGACGCTGAGCGAGGGTTCGACGATGGCACCGCCTGGAGAGGCGTCTGGTCCTGTGGAAGCTGGTCCAGTGCTTTCGAAGGTGTGGAGCCTGACGTCAAGATACCTGGGCAACGGAAGGGAAGGCGAAACCCAGAAACTCCACAAACAGCGGCCAAGCGAGGCAGGGCCCGCCTCTGGCACGCAGAGTGCTTTACATAGAGCAATGCCACAAGAACCTATGGCGACTAGAAACAGAACCCCCATCGGCACTGGCAGAAAGTATTATTATGCCCTCTTCCCCATGCCATTCCTCGCCTAGACAGAACGCCCTGCTCAAGCTGTCTGCATTAGTGTGCAGGGATCCTTTTTTGTGCTTAACAGTGAATGCGTACGGTTGCAGACTTAACTCCAACGAAGCAATCTATCTACCATTTTGTTCGACATCTGTTGGACCCACGTTAGCGGTCGGTGGTCGGTGATTGAAAACTAATGGCGACCCCGACAAGTAACATGAAAGTTTTTCGACCGCCCTGAGGCTAGCGCACTCTTTTTCAACTGTGCTGTACGCCTGCTCTCGAGCGCTTAATTCCTGCCTCACGTACAGGATCGGGTGCTCTCCCCCGTCTGCGCTTTCTTGGCTCAAGACTACCCCCAAGCCCTTTCCGCTGGCGTCGCACTGCATGAGGACAGGTTTCGAGTGGTCCGGGCTTGCCAAGACGGGCAACGAAGTGCAAACAGCATGGCAGGCAACGCTGCGTGCCAGTCCCTCTTTTTTCTCATAATACAAAGCCCGCAGAATGCGCTTCATCACGGAGTGTACCTTCTCTACGCTGTTTCTCTGTGGGTGGTTGACTGAGCTGTGGTAGATCTTAATGCCGCACTTTCGCAGAAACCTGTGGCCAACGCGCTTGTAAACAACGCCGCTCAAGATCTGACTGGTTTTCGCTCGGAAATCCAATGCGCGCAAAAATGGACAAAAGTGCATCCATGACTTCCACGGACGTTGCGTCGCGCAAGGGCACTGGCTTCGGGGAATGTAGTGGCAGGGCATACCATCGTCAGATATTAAGCCTTTTTTTGTTGCGGGTAGCGGGCCCACAATGTCCATGATGACTCTGCGGAAAGGTTCGGTAATAACTGGGACCGCTCTCATGGGTGCCTTGCGTTTTTTCATTAGGTCGAGCCCGTCCGCTGACATACGTCAACAGCTCCGAACGAAATGTTCGACATCTTTAAAACAACTTGGCCAGTTGCTACTCGCTTAGGAGCCTTGCCTTGGTCTTGTTGATACCTAGTGGCCCGACCAGCCCGCCCGGTGAGACAGCTCCAAAAGGTTTTCTCGGTACTTCAGAGGAACGACGATTTGGTCGACGTTCATCCCTTTCCACGAAACTCGCGGTACAGTATTTCCGTTCTTTTTCGAAGAACGTTGAGCTGCTCAAATTAGTGCTTTGAATGTTCTCCCAACATGTTATCAATGTGGACTCGCTCTTCTTGCTCTGCAATCAAGGTTGCCCCTATCTATTGCAGCGGAGTGCCTTAAAAGTTAAAATCAATGCTCGTCGGAGGGATGAACGTCCAATACATCGTCCACTTTTTTCCTCGTCACGGTCTGGTTCATCTAAAGCGCTACGCAAGTCATTTTCGACGGGATTGTGCGAGTCATCTGCTGCACTGGCTTGTGAAGCTACAGTCTGCTCTACACTTTCTTCGCAGCTTTTCTTTGTCCTTGATTTCGTGACAACCACGACCGGGTTCATGTCAAGCGTTTACCCCTGACTTAAGAAGTCCCTTTGCGGTTCTGTTGGACAAAAGGTACGGGCATCTTGGCAAGACGTTGTCCGAGACTGCTGCCTCGGTTTCAACTTCTCCAAGGTGCCTTTCAGGATTACTTTCGCAAACAGGTAGGCTGACAGTACCTCCTTCCAAGGCCTGCCTTAGGCACAATAGTCGCCTATGAAGTCGTTCTCGTTCACGAAAAGATGAGTACACGACGTCGTACGTCGCGCCGGTGTCCTCGTAAGACCTTGCAAGTCTTACCGTTTACGTCCTATGTCGTGAAGGTATGGACTTAACAAGTCGTCGTCCGTCTCCGAGAACAAGCTGGACTGGGGGGGACCTTTGGGACACGACATCCAGCAGCCACGTGCCCTGGCTTTTGGCACCGGAAGCATACTATTGGTTTCCGTGCTTTGAACGACTTCTTTAGGCGTGTTTCGGGGGACTCGTCTTTAGAAACTTGCTTGTTCGCGTTCTTTTCCGACGTGCGGAATGCTTTAGTTCCCCCAGACGAAGCCCCCGGAGGCCGGTCAGTCTTCCCTAGGTCGCAACTTGATCCCCTCTTTGCACAGTACTCATCTGCATATCCTGCTGCCTTGCGTACTGTTCCTACGTCCGGTCGATCCTGAACCCATTCTCTGAGCTTTTCTGGCAACGTACGATAGAACTGCTCTAAGCAAAATTGCTCAAACATCTTCGCTTTGTCCTCATACGCCTAAGCCCCTTTGAGCCAGTTTTCCAGAATACTAGCTAGCCTTTATGCGAACTCTGAGTAGCTCTTTTTTGGGCATTTCGTGGCTTTTCGAATTTTCAAACGGAAAGCTTCGGGTGACAACTTAAATTTTCTCAACAAAGCACCCTTGACTACCGTGTAATGTTCAGCCTCTTCTGGTGGTAACCTTGCCAGTACATCAGCTGCTTCGGCCTGCAACATGCTTAGAAGCCTCTGAGGCCAAGGTGACTCTTCGAAACCCGTCCTGACACATGTGCGTTCGAAGTTGATTAAGAAGAATCCCAATTCGCTCCCAACAGAAAAGGGCTGAAGAAACTTTCATGTCATAGTTAACTGCTTTCGCGATTCCAACAGCGGTCAATAAATAAATAAATTTCCGAAGTCAGCTTTAGCTGCTCGAGTTGCAGTTGTTTCAGTTGTTCGTCTCTTTCTTTCTCTAGGCGTCGTTTCTTTGCCTCATTGACAGCTTCGGCAATTTCGTCATGCCCGGCTCCGCAGCCCGACATTTTTGACTATGTCTGGCTTTCGCATTGCCTTGTTTACATCCAAACCGAGCTCTTCAGCTACGGCTAGCAACTCTTACTTTCAGCAGGCTATTCAAATCCATTTCTGCCAGGTACAATGTCAAAATCCCGTTTCTGTCGCCTTTCATATTTTCGCTTCAACACGAAAATTACAACACTCGGCGTACCAGAAAAAGCAAGAGCCAAAGCCTCACCAACCGCTGCCGTAGCGCTCCCGTAGATCCGCCATCCCACCGCTTCCACCAGCTGTTGCGTTTGGCCAAGCAGGGCTCCAGGCCACGGCGAGAAGACGACACCGGGAGCAGGGCAGACGGACTTTTTAATCCAGGCAAGCTCGCCGACAGACGAAAACCGAAGAACCATACCGGCGGCGGCGCGACCGACTTTTATCGGCTGCTGCCAAGAACAAATGAAAGAAAAGGTGCGATGACGAAGATGTCGCTTTTGGCGCGGTGGCTATCAACATTCGCTCGTTCTTGCTGCGCTCACGAGTGACAACGCAACACCAGTACCAACCAGCCCAACAATCTGCATTGATTAAGCTGGTCAACCTGTACGAATACTGATACATGTTTTTGTAGTAAGGACGGCCACACAATATTGAAAAACGTGTACTTTTGTGTTTATAATTTCCCGTAGTAACGCTCTGTATCACCAGATGTAAAAAGTGCACACAACCCAAAGAACCCGATGGCCAGTTCTTAAATGCTTAGCATTTATAGGGACAGTCCTGAGGTTTTTCGTGTCCACGCCTGAGATGTGGCCTCGAGACTGACGTCACGGTGTCAAATGGTGTTTGACCAATACCAATGTTATTAGATTAGCTCAGTTACGGAGCTGCTCATAGACGCTGCTCGCACGAGCAGTACCCCCCATCACTCACCACGACTCGCCTCCCGTCGTTCGACGCGCCAGACGGCTGCTTTGGTAACTTCAGTGTATTCTATGGAATACATACCTCTCAAAGCAGAGCGTCTAGATGGCGCTCCACCGTACTCTACGGAAAACACAGTTATGAAACAAAAAATGAAAGACGTTTACAACTCCCGGTAACGCCGTATTAGAGGGCAGCTCTTTGAGGAGGAGGAGGCGAGGGTACGGAGGGGACGGTATGCCCCTCCTCCTCATCCGTAACCTCTTCTCCTCCCTCCTCATCTACCCCTCCTCCTCCCCCTCGTCCTCCCCCTCCTCCATCACCGCGCGGTGTATTATGAAAAACGTCCCATAATGCAACGCGTGCGTCACCGCTGTGCATTATAGGACGTTTATCAAAATGCACCACGAGGTTACGCCGACGACGACGCCGATGCGTCACGCCCACGCGTTAGGTCTCATTCCTACTGCCGGCGTTTCTCCCATCCAGGCACCGTCGCGAGGTGTGTTCCCAGCAGGGGAGAGGATTTTCGGCCCGAGTTTTGCCGAAAAGCTGTGCCGCGCCATTTGCCGGGTGACGTAGGGAGCTGCTCTATGGCACCGGCGTCCCGGCGTCCCGGCGGATTGCGGAGTCCCGCCCCCATCGAAAAGCGAGCAATCACAAAATAGAAAAGTTTCGCTAAGTTTGGAAGATTTTTCATTGTTCGGCTGCCAACAGTCAGCCAACGCGTGTTGTGCTGTTTTTGTTGTTCCTTTTCGGCGGGAATTGCTAAAAAACAAAGTTACTAGAACCCTCAGTTAGGAAACTCACCGTTGAAAGCTGGGCCGCTGGCGTCCACCGAGACCGAGCTAAATACGACAACAGCGCCACTTTGTGTCATTTGTCTTAACTGTGGTCACCTTGAGCTTTTGGAAAGCACGTTTTTGTGTAAAAACCAACGAAAAAACTCTTTTTATAGTAACTTTTATTAGAGTTTAGTTCGAAATGAAGGGCGCGTGATGTTTTCTAAAATTTTTAGTTTGGAAGGTTTTGGGGGCATAATTAATATTATTTTTATACA
Source organism: Ixodes persulcatus (assembly GCA_013358835.2). Lineage (NCBI taxonomy): Eukaryota > Metazoa > Arthropoda > Arachnida > Ixodida > Ixodidae > Ixodes > Ixodes persulcatus. Next base: position 80,623 of record JABSTQ010008047.1, on the reverse strand, counting down.
ACCATGCCTCAGCGGTGATTTCAGGTAGCACGTCCCGACCTAGGCACATCTTAACTTCGGAAGTAATTCGCGGCGCGTCCGCTTGGGAGACGGGGGTGGCACCCCTAAGACCCCCATCACTGTATCTGTTTCGGGGCCAAAATGGCCTATTAAAGCCAAAATATAAGTCACGTGTACTTCCTCGAGTGGCCGCTGCGGGAGAAATGGCGGCGTTGTGATCGTCATTAGCTCGGTCCTCGAGTACGGATCGGTGCCGCTTTTTCAGAACAGGGTGCATGGCAGTTTTCCAACTGAGTGGTTCCAGTAACGTTGCTAATAGCAGTTGCAAATCCTTAATTTACAAAAAAAAACAAAAAAACGTGCGCACTAATGTTTAGGCACAATTATCTCTTTATTTGGTAATATAAGTTGAATAAATAAGCGTATACACAGCCGTTTTAAACATTTAAAAGAACTATTAGAATACAATGCATAGAATTCTCCCTATCTGATAATCGGTCGTCGCAATCCTATCCAATCCAATCCTGCCGCCGCGGCCGCCGTCGCTTTGTTTGCGCGGCCTGTTCGGACACCCCGCCGTCGCGTACCCACCCCGGCGTGCTCTCGTGATGGTGTCGGGATGGGAGAGGCGCCGGCTGTGTGAATGAGGCCTTACGGTTACGCCGACGGCGACGCATCACGCCGACGCTTTACGGTTGCGCTGACGGCGACGTGTTACGATGACTCCGACGCCGACGCGTCACGCCGATGCGTTACGCCGAATGCGTTACGGTTACGTCGACGGCGGCACCGACGCCGCTCAACCCGGAAACAGGCTTGTAAAAGCTGCGCCCTAAAACTAGATGGCGCTTCAAACGACGGCAGGCGGACTGAGGCGAGAAAGGGAGGGGGGGGGGGGGGGGGGGTACCTTCTTCCGCGGGAGTTCCACAACTGAGGTAATCTAGTAACGTTGACCAATACCACCTAGAAATCCAGACATGACGTAATTGTTAGTAGATCCCCAAACCACCCCAGGCGGCAAACACCTGAAGCTCGTCCTTCTGTGCGTCGCTGAGGGCTAGCGGCGCGCTCGTTGTGAGAGGCTGCGAGACGTGCTGGCGATACTGACCAGGGTATGAAGGCGGCGCTGCGTGGATCCACTTGTGATGGCGCTTACTGCCGGGAAAGGAGTGGGACTTGTTTTCTAGGTGTTTTTTGTTCTTACCTGAATGTTGGAACGGTGGCGAGTTTTAAGAAGGCAAACACTCGGGTCATTGTTTTTGCCTGACACTTTGACGTCACGTGACGCGTATCCCATTTGACACGTCAAGTTTCACCGTGTCCTGACATCACGCCGTCACTTGACGTAAAGTTACACCAGCGAACTTCTAATGCAGGTGCCACACAGCATAACCACAAGATCACATGTAAACCCTTTGGGAAGACACACGTCAGCGCGTGAGACGAAACGTTGTAAAGTGGATATACAGGCCCATCCCGCTGGTCCCGAGTCTCAAACTGGACGACTGCCACAGACTCCCGAAAACGATGGTCAAAAAAGCTTGGAGATATCACTCTCTGTGGACAGCTGGTCCTGCGACCACCTCCGAATCCCGGGGCTGCTCTCCTGGTCAACCGGATTGCCCCTTCTGCGTCCTCATTCCACACCGCTTCCTCAGGCCAAGTACCCCATACAAAAATGTCCTATGGTCGGCTATAGAAAATTCTTTGTATGGTCGGCTTTAGCTATTTGGCCCAATTAGCTAAAGAATTTTCTATGGTTGTCTTTAGCATTTTTTATGGTCGTCTTTATGGGCCTCTTTAGCTTTGTCTATGGCTCTATCGCTGTGCAGCCATAGAGCTCTTTAGCTTGTCTAATGGTTGGCTAAAGACTTCTCTATGGCTTTCCCTATGGCTCTCTTTAGCCAGCAAACTCTAAAAAAAATGTTCTTAAAGTTTCTTGGACTTCTGAATGCTACATGGTAGATATACATACATCTCTGAACACACAGAATACACAGAACACAAGCAGAACACTACCCCACACAACAGCGACAACGCAGCGCCACCGGGCTTTGCTATATATGCTATGTTCGCAGTCGCACTACCTGTATATATGGCAGTCTAATTTTTGAATCCGACTTTGCCGGTGACCCATTATTTGTCGCAAAAACACGGAGAGGCGGAGCAAATATTGTTCGTACTTAATATACTATCTGAATTGTCTCTGGGAATAGCCCCCATCTCTTAATTCAAAACCCTGAAAAAGGCAAATGTAGATCATTAGGCTAATTAACTAAAATATATTAATTATCTTTTTAATAAGTTTAATAAATCATTTTGACAATGCAGTGATGACATGCAGGACACTGGTGCTGAAGATTGCAATCAAGCTATTGCTTGATTGCAGTGTTCGGCGCGAGTGTAATTTATTTTCACATTTGGGGGGGGGGGGAGGGGGGTAATAATTCATTTTAATTGTTGCACAAGTATTTCAATGGATTTTTCAAGCAAACAATGTTACTGGTTTTCACGACTCGTTGCAACAGCAGATAACTTATCTTGGGTCATAGTTTGTCACCGGCATTACAGAAATTCAGTGTTAATTTAATTTTCTAACGTGGAGTGTTTTTACTAAAAAGTAAGCGCCGGTAGTGATCGTCTATAGGCGTGGAAAGAAAATTTATTGGTTCTTAGTCTTTAGACTCGGGGCCATAAATGTTTCTATAGACGCATAAAGACAATTTATTGGTTTCCAGTCTTTTAACTCGGGGCCAAAGAATTTTCTATAGACGGGTAAAGATTGGTTCCCAGTCTTTAAACTCAGGGCCATACAATTTTCTATAGACGGTTAAAAACAATTTATTGGTTCCCAGTCTTTAGACTTGTGGCCATAGAAATTCCTATAGGCGGGAAAAGAAAATTTATTGGTTCCCAGTCTTTAGGCACAGGGCCATAGATTTTTCTATAGCTGGCTGTAGCTGTCTTTATGGATTTCTATGGCCGACCATAGAAAGCCATAGGGGGTGATAGCCTGCCATATAATTTTCCATAGACGACCATAGACAATTTTTGTATGGGATAGCGCTGCTTCATCGGCTCCGCACGGACCGTCTTTTCCCCTGTAAAGGCAGGTACCTGTGTGTTGAACATCCGCTTGTACCCGACCCCAACTGCTGCTGCGAATCAGTAAAGGCCACGTAACCACTTAAAGCCGCCTAACAGCCAGCCCAGTGGCCCTGGAGATAGGCTCTGCTCGTTAGAGCTAGACGTCTTCCGCTTACCGCCGTATCGGCGCGGCCACGGAGAAGGGTTTTGCGACCCTCGCTGATTTCCTCGAACACAAATGATTCCTGGTTGAACTGTAATCACAAGCATCCGACCAAAATTACTAATCCATGCACATCAACGTGAACAAAGACGCACCACATTTCCTTCGCATATCTGCAGTCAAGATGGCTCCCGTTTTCCGCTCCGTCGCCTTGTTCCCTCCCAGTGGTCAAAACGGTCAAAATGACAAAATTGTTAGAGCGATAAAAGCAGAAAAGGTGAGATATGCCAGACTAGGCGTCAAGGCTGAACCCCTTTCCCTTTTCAGCCGGAAGGAGGGTGAGGGAGGGCTGACGTTTCGGCCACTAATCGGACAGCGCGTGATATGCGTCACCGAGTAGAGAGCCTAGATTGGAGAGAGGGTCAGTCTCGAACAGCGGCGATGGGTCACGACTCGAAAGTGCGCATGCGCTGCGTCTTCGCGTGGCGAGGGAGAAAGCAGGAGGCGTTTGCAGACGATCAATGCTTTCGTGCCCACCTCGCGACACGTAGGCTCGTATTGCGAACGCGACCTGACGCGGCCCATTAATCACGTGTCCCCGATATAGCAGACGGGAACTCTCTGTAATACAGGCTCTCTGTGACCAGCCCTTGGCTATGTTTTGACAAAGCAGGGTTTTTCCGCTGGGCGGACGCCGGGGACTTCCGCGACGTCCCCGGCGTCGCGGAAGTCAGCCGGGACTAATGCAAAGTGCCGCCGTTGAGGGAAAGTCAGCCGGGAACGATCCTCCACGACGTGCCGATCGGAAGCCCGACGAAGTGACGCGTGTTTTAGCTAGCACCAGACTTGTACGTAACGCGTTACAAGCAATGGATTACTTGTAATCGATTACATTTTACTGTAATTTTGTAACGCTTCAATTACTTACTTTAAGGAGTAACTATCCTTGTAAATTAATTACTTTTTTGTTGTAATCGATTACAAAATTACCCATTACAATGTTTTTATTTTTTTAAGGGGGAAAGAGGGGTTAGATGTGCTGGAGTTACTCAGCTCTGGGTAACGTTAACTTTTTTTTTTCTAAACCTCTAAGCACATTGAGGATTAGTAGTCCACTTCACAATGTTTCGTTTCCTTGGTACATTTTTTTGGCACACCGGAGATTACGTCTGGGTACGAATAACATCCTTATCCAGCCTCTTGTGAATAACGTATTTAAACAGCGCTTTTCATTCCCGTGACGGATTGGGTGTGTTGGAGTCACTCACTCAACTCTAAGCAAAAACAGTCAAGGCTTTCTTTTTTCTTCTTTTTTTCAGAATAGCTGAGCTCGAGATTTATTTATTCGATTACGCTACCGTAATAAATAAAAAAAAGTTGAATAAAAAGTAACGTGAAAACTAATCGATTACTTTTTTGAGTCTGTAATTGTAAATGTGCTCGGTTACTTTTTGCAGTGAAGTAATTGTAATTGTAATCGGTTACTTTTTTTCAGTGACGTGTACAAGTCTGGCTAGCACCGAATAGCGCCTCGATAAACATTTTTAACACGGTCCCGCGAATGTTTTCGTCGCCAACAGGTCTAAATGTAGCAATGACACCCAGGGACGTCTCTTAAATTTAACACTGGCGACTAAAAAAAGTATGTCGTTTGCGTATTTGCACGCACGGTATTACAGTTAATGACACTCTGCGAGTTACCAAAAAAGCTCTTTGAGCCTTTAGTCACATAATGTTTCTAAACATAACACATTCTATTGGCAAGCTATGTAGTATTTTCAAGATTTGATGTGTAATCTGTAGAGAGCTGTTGGTGCGAAACGGCTGTGAAAACACATTACATATTGAGTTTCTTGTTACTTTCTGATGACTCATTAGGACCAGCATTAAAATCAAACCAGAAATTCAACATGGTTGAGATAACCCCGAGACTGCGGGTAAACGACACGACACTAAAAAGTCTCTAGAGACTTTTTATAGTCTCTTAGCGACTTTTTAGTGTCGTGTCGTTTACCCGCAGTCTCGGGGTTATCTCAACCATGTGCAATGTACACCAGCTCGTGTGCGCCCTTACATTTTGTTCAGAAATTCAATATACTTTTTCAGAAGGGAATCGGAGCTAAACACTTTTAATAATAAGTAAAATAAAGAAGCAAAAATAGAAAAATATCCAAACCAGTGCTTATAAAAGAGCTGCGCTGTTCAATCAGCTCGACAGAGCGGAATGCCAGCAGTTTTTTTGTTTGTTTGTTCTTTGTCACAAATAAAGTGTCATTGTTATATCGCAAACGGCAGTTGCTGGCAGTTGCAACCAGATGTTGTCGTAACGAGATGTCTTCACATTTGGATATATTGCTCGTGCATTTCTATGCATATTTTTAATAAACGTTCGACACAGAATCTAACTAAAAAAAAAAAAAACAAGTAGCTAACAATAGTTTGTTAGTACATAGTCGTACAGCCTAAATGTACTAGTGAATACCTTTATTGAATACATCGAGAGTGTTCTTGTGAACACTTAGCGATGTATTTTATAAGTATACGTTATGATTTAAGAACACTTAAGTGATAGTCTGACTGCCGTTGAAGTGAATGTGCTAGTTTTCTATTTACGAGTATACTTTCAGTACGGCACCCTATCTACTGCATGTCGACATAGGTACACTTTCAGTACGATTTTTGGTTAAAATAGGCAGTATCAATGTAAAACACATGTAATATTTTCGTGTAAGAATAAATATAAAAAGGCCGCCATATAAACAACTACATATAGCCATATATGTCTAAATGTCGCAAAAGCACGCCACATAATTTGCAGCAAAGTGGAAATTTGGGCCAGTTGGTTCATAATTTGCACCTTATATGGATAGATCTCTTAGCATACCTGGCCATATATGGAGTCCCCTCCCGGTATATGCCCCTATGTGCTCCTTAATATGGCAATTTACAACCTTATATACTTTCTTATATGGATATTCCCAAGTAGCACAACTCGCCGGTTTGGGACTGGGGCGGTACCGGTCTGCCGACAAGATCCTACTGGGGCGACGCTGGAAACGCCCCACGGGGCGACAACGGGCCAGTGAGATTGCCAGTCACTGGCCAGTGACTGGGACAGACTGGGACGCCCGGCACTTGGCGTCCCAGTGGGTTCCCGGGATGCTTCCAGCACAAATCCCCAGCGTAGTACCAGAAATACGGTAAAATGCCAGCAAGACCCCAGCCTAGCGGCCTCAAGCCATACAGTTTCCGATCATTGTTTTGTCCCAGCGAGTTCCCGGTCTGCTGCCAGTACGAATCCCCGGCGTAGTGCCAGCTGTACCGCAAGATACCAGCAAGACCCCAGGCTAGCAGGCTAAAACGGTACAGCTCCCGGTCTTGTTTTAAGGGCTAACATTCTGTTTTGTGTGCAATTCACACCTGAATAGAAATGATGTTCATAACAACGGTAATTTTAACAAATAATGTGTGTAAACAATGATTTTGCACTGTACATGAAAGTGCATTTCTTGCATAGGTATACACCTTTTTGGTAAAGCAGCTGCCACATCCACCGGTCACTCATACATGGGTAGTAAATGAAACACACAAATTTGTTACCGTAATTCTTTATTGCCAGTTTCAGTGAAGCTACAGCTCGGCTGGTAATCATGGGTGCCATAGGAGTGCGCTGGATGAAAGAGGCTGCATGTCACGGGCCCAGGAAATTTTCTTCACACTTCTCAGGCAGTTGTTGGTGCAAGTCGACCATGCACCCGGGAAGGCGAGTCCTTCATTACAGCACCTGTAAAGAGAATTGACACCACAGTAGAATGACAGGGTAAATCAATACCAGCTGCACGTGATAATCCAGAAATTCCAAACTGGGGTGAGGGGCATAGGACAAGCAGCCTATGTAAAAGGAAAACTTTTTTGTAGCTAATGCACTAATTGTCTTTATTTTATTTTCTATCTGGAAACTATCTCCTAACAAAAATACTTTGATGGCCCTAAGGGACACACCTGTAACAACACACTGGATGACCAAGGGGCACAAATGGTCCAGTTATCTCATAATCAAAATCATCTATTTTAATTCAAAAGGGCGTGTCGAGACACAAGCGAGCTTGGTGGAGTAGTTGGCATGTAGTTTAACATTGTCGTTCGTCACGATTGGTGCGCAGTCCGGGATATTCACATCCAGCATTTTTAGATAAATTAGCGATTCATTAGTCTTACTGAGACAAGGATAAATCATATCCTTGACATACAGCTCAGAATGATGGAAGCAGCATTTGAACCTTTTGTAGCAGGTTCTGTAGCATTCAAAATACTGGCATGGAGCAGCCGCTAACGCTTTTAGAACAGATGCAAATGAAAAAAAAAGTGATTGCATATTTAAATGAGTTTGTCTGTGATAATAATTGCCAGTTCCTATTTGATACTGGAGAATATTACTTATCACATTTTGTGCTAAAAATAAATAGGATGCGAAAGGAACAGATAGCCTTCTTTATTTGAAATAAGGCACTGGTCGTAGCGGGGTCCATTTAAAACGGGTACTAAAAATGGTTGAAAATAAATCATAGCCCAACCCTTCAGTTACGATAAAGCCTCCCTCCCATCCCCGTTCTACATTCAAGTGTAGAACGGGGATGGGAGTGTACAGTGGTTGGTAGATGCAGGTTATATGTATGGGACATCTAATTTCAAAGTAATATTGTTTATCTGGTCAATTTTCTTCCATCACAAACTGAGACAAGGTTCTAAATACAGTGGAAAACAGGAAGGAGGAGTGTGATCCAGATTTAGTTTTGCACAAGCTATGTGGCAACTGACTTCATCCTCTAGAATTTATTGAAGTGGATCTGGGTATAATAATGTCTAGCCCGACAATACTGCCAGGTACACATGTCTCAAAACCTGTCAGAAAGGGGTAGAGGAAGTTTGAATAATAAGTTCCGTATTACGATGAGCAGCCGCTCATACTGATAATTGAGCAATGTCGGCCATCCCTCTGCCTGAATTATCTATGCGTAATACACCCCCTATCAGAAAAAGTTTTAGCTGAGCGCTTTTTAGATCGAGAAAGCCACCAGGCATGCGCATAACACTCAGCCGGCAGTGGCCTTTGGGGTGCAGGAATTGTCTGCTCCAGCGGCATCTGCGCTCCGATTGGTCGTTGCTGACTGAGCGTTGTGCGCATGCACGTGCTTTCCTGCTGAGCAGAGCGGGCCGTAAAGATGCTCAGCTGGAACTGTCTATGTCGCAGCCACAACTCCAAAACGTGCAGTCTCTTCGTCCTCGCTTGTACAATACACCAACCTTGCACTGCATACTGCTTTAGTGACTTGCTGGCATGTTTCACACTCACTCCCTGCAGACAGCTGGGACTGTCGGTAAACGAGGAAAAAAAAGTGTGGACACATAACATGCACGCCAAAACAAAACGTGAATGGGACTACACAAAACTGCACTAAAGCTGCCAATTGGGCGTGTTTTATACCGCACAGCCACTGTGTGTACACAACTAGCTTTACACATACCGCTCAGCACACCACAGCTAGCCTGAATCAGATTAGTGTCACATTTGCTGAGCTTGAGGTACAGTCGTGATCTATATGAGGGTGAACAAGCAATCGTCGACTGCCGAGTACTGGGAGCATCATGCAGCAGCTGACTTGCTCTCCTTTTCAAATGTCTTGCGAACAAAGTAAGGTAAGTCATCTGATAAGGAGAGGACGTCACCACGGACAGCACTGGGCAGTTGATAATCACCTGTTTACCTTCATATGAATCTAGTTTCTATCTGGCTAAAGTAGTCAGTGTGTGTGCAGCAGAAACGGCTGTATTGAAATCTCAAGAGGATGACTTCAGAACAGACTTGGTAAGGTTTCACATTGCAAGTATGCCCATGCAAATTTCACTTTCTCAAACATAAAAATTCATTTCAAATTGTCACCCAGGACAAGCTGCTCTTACACAGCTGTATATATAAGGCAGCTTACCATCAACAACCTTTGCAGACTGCCATGGACTTGAACCTCGGCTAAGCTGGTGATGCAGGAACAACTCGGCCTAGTCGATGCTAGCCTCTGTACGGCGAGGGCTGCACTGAGTAGAAAGGTGAAAAATGTGCTGTAGATTATGTGAAACAAACAAACAAACAAAAACAAACCTAGAATGCACAACTCGCTAGAGGCACTGACAAATAAAAAATCAGAGGTTGGGTCAATTATGTTAATGAAATATACTTCAAACGCGTACCATGAGTGCTGGAAAGATATTTGCTGCCTTCAATCTAGATAAGCTCGTAAATTTACAAGCCCAATAACAAATAACTTAAAAGCTAAAATATATTTTGATGGAACTACAAAAACCAGAGACTAGCTCTGCAAATATGGTGCTTTCTATTACACCATAGATGAGTAGAATCGAACTACAGTGTCTCTCTTACAAAGACTAAAACAAAACAACTGAGTCTGCCGTGCCACCACACCAGAAACGATGGTATTGTGATCTCGTGGAGATCAGAGTTCGGAACAGGTGTGACAGGGTTTGGCACGACAAATATGCCAATGTCATTATTCGGTTTTGCATAGTCTACGGTGACAGTGCAGAGAGACAATCACACATCAGATACTCAGAAAGACAAGCACATGCGCTGAACTTACAACTCTTGTGTATTCGACTACTTCATTCTTCTCTTCAACGTCTGGATTGACTTTCCAGAACGTGATAGGCAGAAGAAATAGCACAAAATACAAGGAAAAAAGCAAAAGACAAAATAAAGACAAAAAGAAAAAAAGTAAAAAACGAAAATAGGAAACTCTTACAATTCATCCCTCTCCCTCACCGCTATCGTTTAGATAGAAATTGGAGATCTTTCGTCGACAGCGCTATAGAAGGACTACTTACACACTTGTCCTTCAGATGCTTTATTCTTTGCGCTTTCATTATTTCAAAATGTGCTACGCAACCAATTCCGACAGGTTGATTCCCAAATGTCCAGCAACGACTCGGTGGGTGCTATACAAATGCTCCCTTAAACGATCATTCAAACACCTGCCAGTCTGGCCTACATACTACTTGCCACACTATTTATGTAGGCCAGACTGTCAGGTGTTTGAATGATCGTTTAAAATAGCATTTTTATAACACCCACCGAGTCGTCGCTGGACATTTGGGAATCCACTGTCCGGATTGTGGTCGTGTAGCACATTCTTGAAATTGTTCCGTAATAGGTAAGAGTCGAGACCCACTGGCAAGCGAAATAATGGAAGTGCAAAAAATAAAGCATCTGAAGGACAAGTTGTAAGTAGTCCTTCTATAGCGCTGTGGACCAAAGAGCTCCAATTTCTATCTAAAGGATAGCAGTGAGGGAGAGGAATGACTTGTAAAAGCTTCCTTTTTTCATTTTGTTTTTCGTTTCTTTTTTCTTTTTGTCTTGTCTTTCGTTTTTTCTTGTATTTTGTGCTATTTGTTCTGCTTATCACGTTCTGGAAAGTCAATCCAGACGTTGAAGAGAAGAACGAAGTAGTCGAATACACAAGAGTTGTAAGTTTAGCGCGTGTGCTTGTCTTCCCGAGTATCTGGTTTATGATTGTTTCTCTGCGCTGTCACCGTAGAATATGGTTCACCAACTCGCCCAAGGATCCATTCTATCATTTATGCAACATTAAAATGACTCTGAAAGTGCGACCACCAACGGGGTGTATTCACGCAAGTTTTGAGAGTGTTGAATTGTAGGTACAGCACCCTGGTTGTGTCCATGAGCGATGTATGACCAAATATCATAGACCAATACTGCAAACTTCTCGGAAAACCAATGGGCGTGGTGGCAAACGGCAAGAGTGGCGCTGTTTACCACTCTCGCCATTTGTTTGTGTGTTGCTACAAACAAGCGCACCAATGGGAAGGCTTCAGCCATTATTGAGAACACTAAATAAACAAATACAATAACAACAACACACACAGCAATACTGGATGCACGAGTGACGCACTTCTGTTGGGGTTGTGTGCATATTTATACAGAGTGTAGTTGGTCAGCCATTTCAAAGTTGCGACGAGTCGCTCGCTGTAGATGAGCAATTTAGCCAGTGCAGTACGACTGCTAACCTGGGGTCTTTAACCTGCACCACGCAGTAGTGTTATGCGACCGCAGGCCGGTACGATGCTCATCCAGATGGAAATGAGCAGGGGTGGGGATTGGACCCAGGACCCTGGGTTCTGCAGTGCAAGCTTTCGCTCCAGGTGCTCCGAGCTAGTTTGCGCTAGCCTCGGCCACCAATTCCCCAACGCAAGGAAACGCAACACACTTCTGTTGTAAACTCAACATTCCGCCTACGAATTAAGTGCACAATTCCCCCTACGCTTTCATTCCATGCCAGTGGCACCGGAATTGCTAAAGGCCAGCCCATAAACACAGTCTGTGTTAACAACAATCCTAGCAGCAATAAGTTGCTATTATATTGCTCAATATATATATCACCTTACACTGAACAGCCTTGGCAGTCTTCCGTGAAGCCAGGACTTCAGCAGAGGGGACTGTCATCCTGTGTCGTCTCAGGACACTCGCATCAGGATGGTGAAAGTCAATGCCAACTTCTCCTTGGGAAAGGCTGCAGTAAGTATAAAGATGAAAGCACAGATTAGACTATATGAAAAAAAATATCATGGACCAACTTGAAAAAAGTGCACAAAAAGACAAGGACAAAAGGACAGGAACACGTAAGACGTAGACTGGTGCACATACGCAACTCGATCTATTGAACACAAAATAAAAGAACAGGATGAGAGAAATCAGAAAGGCTGTACTCGGAAAACGTAAGCTCCAGAAAGCGGGGCATGAGGCAAAGATGTCAGGCAGATTGTTTTACATACACTCTTGAATTACCAACAGCTTTACCATGCAGTAAGGTGGTGAGTTTATTTTTATTGAACATATTGAAGAATATCACACAAAAAACAAGGAATAAAGGAGAGGAATACACACATTACATATGAGTGCAGACACCCAACTCACATAAATTAGAAAAGCAAAAAAACAAAAAAAAAACGCAGAAGGAGCTTTAGCAAAAGTTCAAACAGGTCCAAGTGGAACGTGCTAATTCGCTCTTATGCATAAGACTGTAAAAATGATTTCCTCGGCAGCTCAGGTTAGGGAGCCTTCATGTGCGCTTTGCTAGGGTGATGCCACCCTTTGTAATACCACTTGCCGACAAACCAGCCGCCATTTTGGTTCTCGGCGATAATCCGTGGGGCTTATAACCCTCCCGGAAACAAGCACCTTATCTCACAAGTTCGGAGCAGCGTTGTGGAGCCCACGGGGGGAGGATTAGCATTTTCTCCCTTGGATGGGATTACCGATGGACACAAAGGCCACTTTCCGGCGCACGGGGAAACAATGAGAGGAACAAAATGGCGGTGGAAGAGGGTGTGGGAAAGGGAAACAGGCAGTTGTCATCACTCTATGCGAAGCGCACATGAAGGCACTCTAGCTCAGGTAAGAGACGGATGTGCGGACACGAATGGTCGCCCATACTACGAATAATAAACTCCTAAAATAATCCTCTTGTATGCTTTTCATAGCATCTGCTAATTATTCACGTTTTTCCCAAGGATGACATACACGAGCAGTGTAAACAGTGCATAGGTAGGGGACAATACATCGTAGACTTTAGAGAGAGATTGAGCTGTCTTTATGTATTAGCCATCCATCTGTTACCTTAACTGACAAGGAAATTATGTTTTTTAAATCTGCTCTTGCTATCAAGTAAATCAGCGCATTCCACTTGGCCTGTGCTCGAGCTCCTTCCGCATTCTTTATTTCTTCCTTCTTTTCTGATTCATGCGAGTTGAATCTGCGCTTGCATGAGGTCTACGTGTTGCTCTCCTTGTCTCCTTGACTTTTTGTGAACTATTTTTCAAGGTGTTAAATTAGTACCAGCTCACCACCTTACTACAATCTCACAACAACTAAAACAATTACAACTTACACCATTCGCTAAAGGCAGTACCAAACGGAAAAAAAAACAGGGATTGGGTGAGGTATGTCTAACGCTATACACTTACACTGAACAAATATATATACCAAAAACTGTCGAGACACTACCTTAATTCAGGACATGCTTGTACATTTCCCCAGAAGCTTGTAATTAATATTTGATAGCCTCTAAAAAAAAAACACCAGTAGGGAGAGAATAAATGCTTCACCATTTAAAGCAGCCTGAGTGTTTCTGGAGGTGTGAAATTTGTTGCACGTGCGTTGGATCATACGAAACATGAGTACAGCAGATCATGTTTTAGAGCTCGACATTTCGCGAAAAACTACTTAAGTGCCGGCGTCAAAAATTATTTCGCGGGCACAAATTTTTGCGATCGGAAGTTGTATGCTATGCATTAATCACCATGGGGTGAATTCATCGCGGCACCAATTTTTGGCAATTATTTTCTGATTACGAATCGCGAATATGAAGTCGTTTGCAGAAGACTGGGCGGCGGAAGCTACGGGCTTCTCGATCAATCAATCGCTGCCTTTTGTCGGATCCAGCTCTCCGCACGCAAGTACGGAGAGTGGCTTCGGCGATGGAGGGGCACCGCGCTCTTCCAGACATTCTAGTTAACCAGTAACGGGGAAAAAAGGCAATCACCTTCCCCCCCTCCCCTCCCCTCCTCCCTCGCTCCCTCCCTCCCCCCCCCCCCCCCCCCAATCCGTCTCCCAAAGAGTTCCGCCTCTGCCGATGGACCTTGAATGAGTACGCAGCCTCTGCATCGGGGAAAAAAGAAAAACAGCCTCTAATTACACCATTCGCACACAATTAGTAATACTGGTAAAAGCAAGCGATCTACAGACAATAACAAGCCTTTTGAACGCAGGAAAGAATAATCTAGCCCTAACGAACAAAGAAACGAACTTACTTCGGGTCCCGTGCCGTGATCTTGGCTGTTGAGCAGATTTGACGTAGTTCCACGTCTCACAGTCGCTTCAGTCTTTAACGGACACATTTGCAACTAAGGCAAACTCCACGCATCACGACTAATCGGGAAATTGACCACAAGACACAGGCATGCAAACACACACGGCTGGAAAAACGTGCGAAACATAGGCTGTTGACAACGTTGGCTGTTGATTCGATCGGTTTGTATTCGTATCTTCATCACGCTTGAAATAAAGCGATCACCAACCCGCATTATAAAACTCATAAAAGACACAGTATTAATAAATTGTTGCGCACGTCAACATTTCCACAATATTATAAATAAGTGCTGAACATGAAGCAAAATCTTAAATACGAAACTACTGGTACAATGGCCGCAAACGAATTTAGCAGACATGTAAGCTCCTTGTAATGGTGCGATATCTGAACCGGCGACCTTAGTCTCGTTTGTTGGAGCGGCGTCTTGCTGAGCGTGTGGTCGTTGGTTCTATTCTCCGTAAGGCAGATACTCATTTTTTTATTAGTTTTTATTATTTAAAATATTTTTTTTTTGCAGTCGTCGGCACCGTAATTTAGGGTAATAATCACGCAGACAGTGAAAATAAAAAGTGCGTGCCGAAGGTTGAATTGTTGCGATGCACCAACCGTGGCCCTCTTGTTTTGCCGGGATTATTTAATTTTACTGCATCCGTGCTAATACGTGGGTCAGTGTAGTAGGGAAACAGCGCAAGTCCTTTCAACGAAGAAAGGAATGTAATAATAATGGGCATATTGCGAGCGAAATGGGAAAATGACAAATGTGTAAGTGGTAAAACTGCCACAGTGATGCAGCCGAAGTTTTTCTGAAAGCGGTCATCTTCACCCGAAATTGAAACAAAAATACCGCTATTTTAAGGCAGTTATTTAGCTGAGCTCACAGAGCGCTACTTATAAAGCACATCTCTTAATTTACTCACTTCCGGAAAGTAGTATTTAATTTTGTTCTGGCAGATCCGTGCTATCCCCCGCGTGCCGCCCGGTTTTACTTATCGCCGCGGTTGCGCTCCGCAGTTTTACTTTGTCATTAGGTCTAAACACGTTTTTATTTCTGAGATTCAAGTACAGTGCGGATAATTAAACTAGCTTTCAGAAACAGTATCGTTGGGCGTTGTAACATTTATTTTTCGTAGCGTCAAGGGGTCACGTTCACATACCCGGCAGTGTGAACATCCACAAGGCATTGGTGTTTCTCGCTTTTTTTGCGTTAAAAAAAGATTCTATATTCGCGTTTCTCTGGTACGGTATGTCGTATAACATAAGCTATCAAAGAGGCAGATATTGTTTGGCTATGTGAACATTTAAAATATTTCTGTTAGATGATCGTAACTAGCACAGAAACAGTCGATTCCTGCCTAAAATAGCATATTTTAACACTCGATTAAAATCACCAATAAAATGATCTCAGGAGAGTTATGTACCTGTCGTAGCGTCATAAGCAATAAACACATCTCTTACCGGTGGCGTACCAACTTGTTTTTGAGTGGGGGGACAATCCAGACCCCCCCCCCCCCCTCCAGTACCGGGTGGCGGTGCCCTTGGTATCCCTTGTGCCTCGCCGGCCAGTGTTTGTCGTGCCCAGTGGCAGCTTTTTCGGGGGGGGGGGGGGGCAAAACACGAGGCTTGCCCCCCCCTCTGAGAACTGGGGGGGGGGGGGCAAGCGCCCCCCTTGCCCCCCCGTTTGGTACGCCCATGTCTCTTACTTTTCTAGTTTCTGGAAAGTAATGTTTATTATTGTTTTTGTAACTCAAACGCGTGCTCAATCATGCCACGTTTTTTGTTTTCTTTTGGAGGTTCTGTTATACCATTTTAATTTTTTTAGCAGAGCCAAACACGTGCGTATACAGCCGGACCTGAAGTATAGTACATCAAATTAAACTACCTTCCTGAAAGAAGTATCGTACCCCGTTGTAAAATATCTTTTTCGTGGCGTAGGCGGTCAGATTCTCCAATCCTGGACTGTAAATTTTCCTCACCGCATTGTTTTTTGTTGAGTTTTCGCGATAAAACTCGTCAGCCTTGCCATGCTGGGATCAAATACGCCAGCGTCGGCATTTATTTACGAAGGATTGATCAACGCAAACATTTCCACTCGCTATTCATGAATTGAAGCAGTTCGTCAGAATCGCAATGACTTGACTGCGTAGTGGAAAAGAGAAAAAAATAAAACGATGCCGGTCAGTAAACGGAACTTCCACGGAAGGGCTCGCCAGCCTGAACAGCAAAGCGCCGATGCCGGCCAGTCACTGAACTTCCATGTAAATACTGGCCACCAAAGGCAGCAAAATACCGATGCCGGCCAGTTATTGGAACCTCCACGGAAAGACTGGCCAGCAAAAACAGCAAAAACCCGATGTCGGCCAGTCACTGTAACTTCTACGGCTGAACTGGCCAGTGAACAAGACGAAACCCCGACGCCGGCCGGGGCCGGTAGCTTACCGGCGCCCATGGCCGGGCACCGCCATCCAGCTACCAGGACCGGCCGGCGTGGTCCCGATACCCGCCGACGCGGTGTGCTACCTGGGTTAATGGAAGTATATGAAATATATCTGGGACATATATAGGATTTTTGTAAGGGATCCACAAACATTGCCTATGACTCGTCCGTTCAGAAATTTGATTCTGCATTACAGCGTTATCTTTCTGACGAGCACTCCTAGATGTTTTTTTTTTCTCTTTCATTTGTATGTAACTAGGTTTTCTTGTGCGTATGCTTTTTTGCCCTCTCCCGAATTGACCGCCAATATGCAGCCGGCAGCATGTATAAATAAATAAATAAATAACGAAAAAAGTGTTCCGCTGGAGGCCGGTATACAGCACCAAAAATTACCTTTAATGTGTGTATATATATATATATATATAATGTGTATGTATATATAGTAAAAGTTTTAATAACTAAATATCTGCCTAATTCACTCTTCAAATTATATTTTTTACAGAAAGCGCTGCTCCGCCCCCACCCCCACCCCCTTTTTATGCTCCTAATCATACGTATACCTTCGTAACCCAAAATAGTTGGTAACTGGTCATTGACAGTTTGCCACGTTTCCGTTCAACTAAGATCAGCAAAGCTATATCCTAAAGAAATTAAAAACAGTCAAAAGAAATCTACCTTACTTTTTATACTACGCATGTTCATGTAAAGTGCGTTGAAACTGGTTTTGTATTTTTTGGAAGGTGCTGAAAAAGTGGTATTTGCACTGAGTAAGTCTGCTTTCAGTCATTGCAAAAGAAGAGTTGCAACGGAATTATCTGTTAGCTGCAATTTCACGCGGTCTTTTTTCTACATACTCTTGACAGTCAGTTTTAATAAGATCAGTGTTGTTGTTTCGGTGTGCGTAGGCCCTCCCTCCAGTTCGCCACACGTCTTTTCACCCACAAACTTGTCTGCGGGTAATAGTGGCACCCAAGATTGGTTTTTTCTGCCGAGTCAGATGCTTTTTTACGTACACTGTGAGAATTCCACCTGGAAACCCGAGCAATGTAATATAAAGTGTAGTTGTTTTTGTTTGTTTTTTGCCTTGCCTTGCCAGAACCGCATTTTGTGTTGTTCGAAGAACAGAATGTGCAGTGAAGTGTTTTTTTTTTTTCAGCTACTCTCAAGTGGGGACTTGATGGAACACATCAATGTCGTTCTTTATGATAGATTCTTCCAAAATTTCGCATTGCATCTTAATGATCTCGCAGGGATAGTCCTCCAGGAGCACCTCTTTCACCTCCAGGTTGTTGGTTCTTTGAGACTGTCCCAGTTCCTCAATCTTGATCATCAGTGCAATGTTCTTTGCTGGGAACTCGTGGTTTGTGTCTGCAAGAGGCTTTGCTTCCTTTCTAAGTCGTTTTGGTTCGGCTGTGATTGTTTTAATCTCACCATACGTGACACTAGTGTATTCAATTTAAAGCTCCTTTTAAAAACTCGCATCTGCGTTCTTATTTCGCGACGTAGGTTTTCTAAAGGCTTCGCAGGTCTTTGGATATTTTCCGTCTTTGGTCATGACAGGCGGTAAAACACAGAAACACAAGATAGTCCAGCTTCAGCAAAAAGGCAGTTGAATTATGTGTTCGCCAAGAGCCACAGTTATAAAGGCACGAAACCTGAGCATGCTCCGCCACAATTTCTCACCTGTAAACAGGTCAAAGAGTGAAGTCAGACAGCGTTGGTCGCACCTCGGCTGCCGACTTGAGCCAAGGACCTGCTGCATTTTGCGTTTTGTAAGCGCCAGATGATGGTGGTGTGCTCTGATGATGTTTGCTGCTGACGCATCGGTGTTCCGTACTTGCACGCGGTCCGGTGAGGTTTTGGTTGCTTCGTCAGCGCTGGTATTTTCGGCGAGGAGGAAGTAGGCAATCGCAGCTGTGAACAGGGCAAAGATTCAAGTTAGACAGGTGGTTGTGCCTTGGCCGTGGGCCTCGGCTGTGGACCTCAGCCAAGGACCTTCTGTACGTGGTCTTTTGTAGGCGCGAGATGATGGTGGTGCCTTCTGATGGTGTTTCCCGCTGACGCATCGATGTGCCGTACTTGCACGTGGTACGGCGTGCTTTGCTTGCTTCATCAGCTCTGGTATCTTTGGCAAGAATGAAGTAGGCAATCTCAGCTGTAAGCAAAACAAAGATTAAAGTTAAACACTGTTGTCCGCGCCCCGGCTGCCGAACTTATTGGTACTGGTACCCGTTTGATTTGGGCCCTCGTTTTATACGGGTGACCGTGTGTTACCTGCGCACGTTTCATATGGACACCCGCTCAATACGGGTACCCCAGTCATAAAGAAATCCCATTGAAGAAGCCATCCGGGTTCATTGGCGAATCCTTCGTTAGTATTAAATGGCTACCGTCTGAAATGCGACGACCCAGCACACAGAAATAACAAGTTGTGACACCTTCTTCGGCAGACAAATGTATTAGAGTATCCCGCTTATGTGAATCTACTGCAGTGGTTCATCCTTTTGAACTTGGCAGCCCGATATAAACAAAAAATATATAAAACTTTGAAATGTAGAAGCCATTAATCTATATACGAGCTACCATGCACAAGCTTAATTCTAGGAAAAAGTTTGGCAGGGAGAAGAGTGGCGTTGTTTCGGTTTGAATTGTGGTCTGAATGCAATCGAGGGAGTCGGGCGAGGGGGCTGACTGCGGAACCACCACCCCGCAGCGGAATAGCTAACTGCTACGGTGCGTTCAAAAGATGCTGCACTTGCTTTCGTTAGCTCTCGAAAGTAAGCACATGGACACAAAGAATTGTAGGCAGCTGATCCTGTGTTCTGTATGAGGCACAATTATAAAGGTAAGAAAACGTGGCACCAACACAAATTCTCACCTGTGAACAGGTCAAAGTTTGGTTAGACACTGTTGGTATCTAACTTCAACTTATTGCCACGCTAGCATGCAACAAATAAAATGCCTTACTTCATTTTAGCTTACGAAGGACCGGGTAGCACGCTCCAAGCCATTAGACCCAATCCAAAGCCGTGAGAGTGTAACCTTTTGACTCTTGGGGATGGCACCGCGACGCTCAGTCGCGTGATATATTTTTAGCGTTGGATTGGTGGGGCATGCTCGTAACGTTTCCCCCAGTTCGTCATAAGGGAAAACGGATAATGGAACGACAAGGGGAAAAAGTGTTTATCTTTTAGCGCTACCTTAAAAGCTTGGCCGGAGGTGGTTGGCAGAGAGCATCCATCAAACGTCCGAACAGCTTCAAGTTCAAACAAAAAGTACCCGAAAGCGGGCTCGCTCTCTCTCTCTTTCTTTCTGTTCGTGGCGAAGCAGCGGCATTACCAAGCTGCTTACCGGTTCGGTCAAACTGCTCACCGGTTTAACCAAGAGCCCCGGGTAGCGGGCCCAGTCTCTGTTTCCTCCCGTCAAAGCAGCGTCATAACGAAACTGCTAACAGGTTTGGTCAAACTGCTCACCAGTCTGGTCAAACTGCATACCGGTTTGATCAAACTGCTCACCGGCTTCATCAAACTGCATTTCGGCTTGACCAAATTGTTGAGCAGTTTTAAACTAGTTCGCCACGCCGCCTTGCGGTGTGTACAGGTCCGCGCTGCTGGCTTCTAACTCTGATTCCTTCAGACCTCGTCCCCGGATGAACACTACACGGCCATACTTCGCTCCCGGCGAAATGGTTTATTCACTCACTTATTTCCGGGGGTTTCGGGATAGAGGAACGGTCATCAGCGACGCCTGGGGGAGGTCCGCTGCCACTGCAGCTGCTCCATCTCCCAGCGGTGGTCGTCCACACCACGTCATGGGGACGTCGTCGTCCAGGGTCATTGTCCAGTCCGTCCGTCGACTCTGCAGCTCAACGTCGCGCCCGCACTTCCCCGCACCAGCGTCCGTTTCCCGCCGATTCCCGGGCCAGCGTCTTCTTTCTCTTCCGTCACCGCTGCACGCTCCTTCGTGTCCGCCGCGGGAGAGATCCTCTCTTTGTCCCGCGTCCCCTTTTCAAGCCATGGACTCTTTGTTCCGAGAAGCCAGTCGCGTGACGTCAGTTGGCTTAGGGGTGTGATGCAGCCGGATCTTCTGGTGCGCGAGGCCATCGAAACTCCCCCGAGGAATGACGCATCTCGGAGGCATTGAGAGCATTATTCTTCTACCGGGCCCACGACGAAGTCCGAATGGCTGAAATGTCGAGCCCCGAGGCTCAGCGTGGAGCAGGGAAGGCAGATCTCCATCGCATACCGCTTTAAAGTGGCCGCGCAACTTGTGAGCCGTTCGACCAAACTTGTGAGCCGTTTGATCAAAACGGTATGCATTTTGATCAAACCGGTAAGAAGTTTGGTTATAAGGCCAAGTGAAGGTTCGAACCTGTTACCGGTATGGTTGTACCGGTGGTTTTATAAACTTGTTCGAATTTCAAAATTTTGTTTTTCTGTAGGGCATTGCTCCTGTAAACATGATTCAAAAATCGTTTTAACAGCTAAAGGAAAACAGAAATGTTGTACCTATGTTTCTGCTCAAAGGATGATAAAATATTTCAGAATAAAAGATCGCCATAATAACCCAGTGAAATTTAGTTGTTTCAAGAATCAAATCAAGTCAAATCAAATCAAGTTTTATTTGTTGCCACGTCTCCTTACATGACAACAGGGGACTTAGGACAAAAAGCTGCTGGGTAGCAGCTTGACGAAGGTTCCAGCCCTCGTGCAGTTCGGGGCAGCAAAAAGGTAAATACAAATTTAAAAATAAAAAAAAAACTATTACATAAATGTTGACACATTTTATACAAATGTTTGGTGTAATGGACACTTTAGGCAAAAAAACAACACAATACCCGACAATAAACCACGAGAGCGATCAGTAAATACATAAAGAAAGCACACAGGATAAAAACAACGCCAATATTCAAAAAGTCATAGAGAAAAAATAAAATTTACTAAACCTTTATGTGAAAGTACCTCTAAATTTATACTCTTTTTGTAGAGAGTGTTTAGTATGGTGTACAGATTAAAATGAAACGTTTGATCGAGGTAATTCATGCGGGATGGACGGATTACCCAGGGCTGATTTTGCCTAAGGTCGCGCAGGATGATGCCATGTTTTAGGTTAGCTAAGTGAATGTAATGAACGTTGTTTTGCTGAACAGTCCTACGATACGTTGTTAAAAGTTTGAACGCATGTATCTGCTGAATTGTTTTCACGTTTAGGTCCATAAATAATGATGCAGTGGGATGGAGAGAGGGTACAGAACATATTGCACGTACAGCCCTTTTCTGTAAAAGGTGCAACTTTGTCAGGTTTGTTTTGGTTGTGGTGCCCCAAATAAGGTTGCAGTAATTTAAATGGGAAAAAAACTAACGATTTATAGATAGTTAATTTAATATGAGTAGGAAGTACTGTTTTAAACTTTGTTATTAGACCAACGCTCTTGGATAGCTTTGCTTGGACGTAATCTATATGAGCATTCCAGCTCACGTCTTGTGAAAACAACACACCCAGTATTTTAATACTGTTTACAAACTCAATTTGTTCATGGATTTTAAGACAAAGTTGATCATCTACCCTTTTAGTGCTAGGTTTAAACAGAATGTCCTTGGTCTTACTACAGTTTCTACTTTAATTTGTTGTTCAGTGTCCAGGCAGTAATTTGTTTTAACACCTCTTGCATTGCGGAAATGAAAGTGACGATATTGTCATGAGAAGAAAAACTGCTGGTATCGTCCGCGTAAATTACCAGTTTTACATCAATGTTTTAAGCCACGTTCACGATGTCGTTAATGTACAGACTGAATGACAATGGGCCTAAAACGCTGCCCTGGGGAACTCCCGATGTTATGGCTAGCCTATCTGAATGAAAATATGGAAAATACTCGTACTCATTTCTATTTAATAAGTAGGATTTTAAAACATCATGCGCTGTGCCTCTTATTCCATAAAATGGTAATTTTGCAAGTAAAATGTCATGATTAATTGAATCAAATGCTTTTGAGTAATCGAGGAAAACACCCAGTGTTATCTTTTTTTGCGTCGAATGCTTTTAAGATTAGTTATTTTTGATTTAGCAATGCTATTTCAGTAGATCGATGCTTACGAAATCTTAATTGTGATTCAGATAGTAAAGCATGTTTATCCAGATGTGTTAAGAGTCTTTGATGTAGAAGTTTCTCGAGTGGTTTGGAAAAGACAGGAAGAATTGAAATGGGCCTATAGTTGCATATGTCAAACATATCACCGCCTTTATGTAGCACACTAACTATTGATACCTGCATTTTAAGTAAGAAAACACCGGTTTCAAGAGCAAGGTTACATATATATGTCAGATACGGTGCAATTTTATCAATAACGTATTTTATAGGTTTTATCTTCATGTTATCGGCGTCAATACTTTTACTATTTTTAGGATTCATGATAGTTGAGGAGACTTCTGCCTCATCAGTGGGGAACAAAAACATTGTATTCGTCTGCGACAATTTCATGAACTCTAGGGCTTTTTTTATCCAGGAGGCTGACACACACGTTGACGTACCAACATTTACAAAGAAATTATTAAAAGCGTTTGCCATGGTGACGCCCGTTATTTGAGCGCCGTTTACGGTTACTTCATGAGGTACGTTTTGGGGTGGCTTATGGTTTATTGAAGATCGGATTCTCTTCCACATAATATCAGGTTTCAATGTTTCTAATGGAATCAAAACGTTTGTTGTGATTGTCACGCTTAGCGGTCCTTAGCTGACTCGTTAGTTTATTTCGATAAGATTTAAAGGCTACAAATCTACTATTATCTCTATTTTTTTGAAAAATGCTTATATAAAAAATTCATTTTTTCGTATCATTGATAGTAGGCTACGCGTGATCCAGGGTCTACGCGATTTTTAGAGGCTTTGAGGTTGGCAAAAGGAAAATGTTTCGTATATATTGTACTAAATATATCTAAAAATAAATTATATGCGGAATTAACTGAATTTGTAGAACAAATTTGTTGCCAAGATGTACATTCAATTTCTTCTCGAAAACGGCGCAACTGGTCAGGGGAGATCGACTGAACTGTGGCCACATGAACGCAGTCATTACGGTTTTCATGGGAGCGTCTATTTTGCAAGCAAAAATAAATGGGAAGATGATCACTTATATCAGTTGAAAGAACCCATGATGACACCACTGAGTCTTCATAGTTGGTTATGAACAAATCAAGCAAAGAGGATGACGTGTTAGTTATTCTTGTAGGGTGCGTTATAACATTTGATAGTCCACATGACTCAATGAGGTTTGAAAAAGAATTTCTCGAGCTAGAGTCAGAACTTATATCGATATTGAAATCACCACCCAAAACTAACCTGTAATTTTTATCATTGACAAAGTTAAACAAGGTCTCCACAAAATTAAGAAATGGCATGACAGGCGAACTAGGGGGCCTATATACAACAGAGAGCAACGTATTTCCGAAACGCACAGTTACGACTTCATAAAAGTCAGTGATTTCACAGAATGATTCTAACAGCTCACAACTTATTTCGTTCTTTACCAACATAGCAATACCACCACCTTGTCTGTTTTCTCTATTTAAGTTGAAATGGGAATATCCTGGGAGCAGAAAGTAGTCAGCACTACAACGGTACCATGTCTCCGTTAGCATAATGGCGTCAACGTTTGGTCCAATGCAATCAAACAAAACAGCAAGGTCATCGTGTTTGTTTTTTGCAGACCTAACATTAAGGTGAACAAGTGTTAATTGAAATGCGGACTTATTTTGAAGTAATTTGTTTAATTTAGAAGGTGAAATAAAGGCGTCTGACATATCTGTATTTGCTTAACAATTCATAAGAGATAAAAAGGGGCAAAACTAGCTTGCCGTTATTTTACGGACGTCATCGACACACGTTACTCTCACAAGCGGCGTTTGTTCGGCCTTACGAGCAAAAATACTACCATTCCGCACCCAAACGAACCAGCAATTTCTTGAGTGCGGGGCACAGATGCTCGTTTACGTAAATAGAGCCACCGGCCGTAATGCCGATATCACTGCAAGTGATGCGCCGTTTCTTAGTATGATGAAGGAGATTGTCTCGTGTGTCTTTACGCATGAATTGAACAACTATGTTCTTTGCCTCGCTGTTAGGAACAGGCACGCGGTGGCATGCTTCGATGTCTGTTTCAAGTATGGGCATGCCAATCACTGCTCCCAACTTTTCCACAATTTCAAGTATGTTCTCATTTTGCTGGGACGGGATTCTTTTTATTTCAATATTTCGATTGCGGCTGTATTGCTCGCAGTTTACAAGTCGAGCTTCACATTCTTTGGTTTGCTGATGCAGCAGCTTACATTCCAAGCGAAGCTCGATGTTATCTGCCTTAAGCTCCGTATTTTCCTTCATGACTGTACCCAGTTTATCCCTCATCTCTTCAAACGTTTTGTTAATAAAATCCATACTTGTTTTGACTTCCCTTAGCTCCCCTCGCAACTCCCTTTCAATCGAGGCTCTTAGTTCCCTATGTTCTTGTTTCATGTCTCGCTTGAGTTCTTCACATAGTTTTGCCATTTATTTAGCCGTTTGCGTTTGTTTATATCTGTACAGTTACAGAATGATGCAAAACACAATTACGCGTGCAGAGTATACAGGTGAAAACAAAAGGCGCTGTGTTCGGCAGCAGAGAAGAGACAAATAGAACTAAAAATACGATAACAGCAATAGCTCACCTGCTAAAGCAGATGACGAGATGAATTGAGTACTTGTTGGACGAGTGTCTGCTGCCGGACTGCGACGGGTTGGGCTCCGCGTCCTTGTTTTATAGGCCTCGATCGTGGTAGACGCCCACTAGCGGCGATCCCAGGGTTTATGACGCGGCGATGACTTGCACCGATGGCTTGCGTCCCTCAGGCTTGACCACGTGGCGATGACTTGGCGTGCCGACGGATGATGATCAGCAAAAGCGGGCTGATAGCTGACGCTGCAAAAGCAGATGACGAGATGAATTGGGTGCTTGTTGGACGAGTGTCTGCTGTCGAACTGCGACGGGTTGGGCTCCGCGTCCTTGTTTTATAGGCCCCGATCGTGGTAGACGCCCACTAGCGGCGATCCCAGGGTTTATGACGCGGCGATGACTTGCACCGATGGCTTGCGTCCCTCAGGCTTGACCACGTGGCGATGACTTGGCGTGATTACGGATGATGATCAGCAAAAGCGGGCTGATAGCTGACGCTGCAAAAGTAGATGACGAGATGAATTGGGTGCTTGTTGGACGAGTGTCTGCTGTCGAACTGCGACGGGTTGGGCTCCGCGTCCTTGTTTTATAGGCCTCGATCGTGGTAGACGCCCACTAGCGGCGATCCCAGGGTTTATGACACGGCGATGACTTGCACCGATGGCTTGCGTCCCTCAGGCTTGACCACGTGGCGATGACTTGGCGTGCCGACGGATGATGATCAGCAAAAGCGGGCTGATAGCTGACGCTGCAAAAGTAGATGACGAGATGAATTGGGTGCTTGTTGGACGAGTGTCTGCTGTCGAACTGCGACGGTTTGGGCTCCGCGTCCTTGTTTTATAGGCCTCGATCGTGGTAGACGCCCACTAGCGGCGATCCCAGGGTTTATGACGCGGCGATGACTTGCACCGATGGCTTGCGTCCCTCAGGCTTGACCACGTGGCGATGACTTGGCGTGCCGACGGATGATGATCAGCAAAAGCGGGCTGATAGCTGACGCTGCAAAAGCAGATGACGAGATGAATTGGGTGCTTGTTGGACGAGTGTCTGCTGTCGAACTGCGACGGGTTGGGCTCCGCGTCCTTGTTTTATAGGCCCCGATCGTGGTAGACGCCCACTAGCGGCGATCCCAGGGTTTATGACGCGGCGATGACTTGCACCGATGGCTTGCGTCCCTCAGGCTTGACCACGTGGCGATGACTTGGCGTGCCGACGGATGATGATCAGCAAAAGCGGGCTGATAGCTGACGCTGCAAAAGCAGATGACGAGATGAATTGGGTGCTTGTTGGACGAGTGTCTGCTGTCGAACTGCGACGGGTTGGGCTCCGCGTCCTTGTTTTATAGGCCTCGATCGTGGTAGACGCCCACTAGCGGCGATCCCAGGGTTTATGACGCGGCGATGACTTGCACCGATGGCTTGCGTCCCTCAGGCTTGACCACGTGGCGATGACTTAGCGTGCCGACGGATGATGATCAGCAAAAGCGGGCTGATAGCTGACGCTGCAAAAGCAGATGACGAGATGAATTGAGTACTTGTTGGACGAGTGTCTGCTACCAAACTGCCTGAGATTAATAACACCCTCTGTTTCTATGTTAGAGGTTTTCTTTTCCTGACACTTGTGTTTATTAATGGTTGTTAATTTTTGCGTATATTTGTGTGTACTGGTATATCCGCACTTTTAACTCTTTCCTGCAACAATCCCCGGGACAGTGTGGGTTCAGATCAAAAAGTTAAAAAAAAAATTAATTTGGTCGTTTTAATTTTTTTGGGCGGGTTCGTACTTCGTGAATGAAAAAATCTTTTGATTCAGTTATTTAGTCACACTGCCAAGACCCACTTTGAAGCCAATGCGTAGGCGGGTTTATAAAAAGAAAAACCATTATGAAGATTGCAACGGAGCAAACAATCCATGACAAACCGTCGGTTACCCCAAACAGGAAGGTTCATATTGGTAACGGGAGGAAACAGCGCAATGAAAGTCAAAAGGACGTACACAAAATGCACAAATACAGCGCTGACTAACAACTTTGTTTTATTTCTCACCTTCTTCAATACACAAAAACAATGAAGTTGAAAAAAGAAAAACAAAGATTCACAGCAGGGTCGCTAAACTCGTCAGACACGAAGAATTCGTCCAATGATATTGGCGACGTGCGCGACCAGACGCGTCGCTCTGATCGGCCTTCCAGGATTGGTCAAATGCTCACTCTGGTGTCTTCAGTAGGATTACTTTTGTTATCATCCAGGCAAGTAAGAGGAAAGTCGGGCTCTCAACTTTGACGGTGTTAATTTAGGAACGTGTCAACTAGGCTTCCACCACGCTTTTTAAGCACATTAAAACCTGTCGCTCGCTTCCAATAATCTTGGTCCTGACGTAAGGGATAAGAACCGTAAAGGCCGGTTCAAACACTTGCGTTTAAGTGTGGTTGACTGCGTTGCGTCGAGAACCGAAAGCGAGTCACCGGCACATATGTGCTTCGTATGAAGCGTGGAATCCAATTCAAGGAATCACCTTGGCACGTGATAGAAGCACCAGGGATGTCCTGGTTTCTCGCCGCCGCAACGCAGTCAAACGCAGTCAAACGCAACTGTCTGAATCAGGCTTAAGAACGGGCCACCGGAGCATCCCGTCGCCAATAGTGGTGGGAGGCGCCTGAAGATAACCGCGAAGTTTTGTTTTCTCACAAACCTGTAGATCCGTTCATCTTCGGGACGTTTTTCATTGCAGAGGTGAAAAATCCCTACCACTCCCTAGGCGCCAAAGGAGCAGCACCAGAAAGCGCGCAGAGACGACCAGGGTTGTACGTGTGGCCTCAAGGGAAAGATCATCAGCTGCGACCAACATTACTAGATTTTCTCAGTTGTGGAACTACCGAGGACGGGGGTACCCCCCGCCCCCCCCCCCCCCGCCCTCTTCACTCACTTCAGGACGGCTCCCGTCGTTTGAAGCGCCATCAAGATTTTAGTTTCAAAACTGGGTGTTCCATAAAGTAAGGTCCCTCTATACTGAAAGGTAGCGACATCTCTTGAAGAATGCCGCCCGCTCCTCTCATTGGACGAATGCAATCCATCAGGCGGAGCTCGCTGCGCGCGGCTTTTGTTTTGGTTGTTTTTGCTTTTTGAGGGCCCGCGGCGCCATTTTTGCTCCGGTCACTCGGCGCGCCAGGCACCGTCGGCTGCTAACTGCCTGGGTAAGCTGCTGCATTCAGACTGGCATTTGAATAATTGGAATCGCAACCGCCATGCGGTTCCGCTAGTTGTCGCCATCAAATGCGGGTGAATTTGTAATAAGTATTTAAGCAAGAGCATTCGCAAATTCGGTCAAACCGCCAGTGTGAATGCAGCAGCATATGGTACGTCTGGGGAGATTGGTTTGGGGGTCTGGGCTTCGCACAGGAAGCATCACAGCTCCGCTTTTCGCTCGGCGTCAGTTTGTAACCTCTGACGGGCTACTGCGATTTCGGATGCAACTGGTGCAACAACCGTCGCAGCGATGGCAAGTTCTTCAGCATTCCATGTCTGCACTTCGCAAGCAAGCTTCACATAGTTTCGGTTTTCGCTCGGCGTTAGTTCGTCAGCTATGAAGGGGTGCTGCGCTTTCGGGTGCAGCAACCGAAACAGCGACGGCAAGAAATTCTTCAAGTTCTTCAGCATTCCATTCGACAAGCACGACACAGCTCGCCGGAAGGTTTTAGCGTGTGTGTGTGTGTGCGCGTGCCTCATTATTTTTACTTATCTCGCCGTGTGCAAGCTAGTCATTTATTGTGATAGTCACGATTCAAGTTTCAGCATCTGTGCCTTAATAATTTTATGCATCTCGCTGTTGAATTGCGTGTAATCTAGTCATGCACTTTGTGCTATATATAGCTGGGATTCAGCTTCTAGTATCCGTGCCTTAATATTTTTATATCTTACCGTTGACTTTTGTGCAAGCTTGTCATTCACTTTCTGATAGCTGAGATCCAAGTTCTAGTATCTGCATGCCTTAATA
Source organism: Ixodes persulcatus (assembly GCA_013358835.2). NCBI lineage: Eukaryota > Metazoa > Arthropoda > Arachnida > Ixodida > Ixodidae > Ixodes > Ixodes persulcatus. The sequence continues at coordinate 51,284 of JABSTQ010008047.1, read as the reverse complement.
CTTTTATGTACCTCGCCGTTGACTTTAGTGCAAGATAGTCATTCACTTTGTGATACGAGATTCAGCCTTTAGCCTTGGAATCTTTTCTATAGGTCCGTTGACTTTCGTGCAAGCTAGTCGTTTACCTTCTGATAGTTGAGATTCAACTTTTAGAGTCTGTGCCTTAATAGGTTTATGTATCTCACTGTTGACTTTTGTGGAAGCTAGTCATTCCCTTTATCATAGCTGGGATTCAACTTCTATAGTATCCGTGCCTTAATATTTTTATGTATCGCCGTTGACTTTTGTCCAAGCTAGTCATTCACTGTGTGATGGTTGAGATTCAGCTTCTTGTATACGTGCCTTGATGTTTTCAGTTACCTCGCCAGTGAGTGCAGTAGAAGCAGAAGCTCCGTCCTCAGCACACACCTCTCGCCGTCTGCCATCATTTCGCTGTGCAAGCTCTTTCTTATCAAAAGCTAGTGCTGGCCTGGAGGTGGAGCTTCTAAAGGTCTACATAGACAGGTTAATGGCTGCTTCATACAGTTGCGCTTCGCTGTGCTACATTGCGATCACTTGAGACTGTACGAATTGGATTGTAACAGGATTAGTATAATCCTCTTCGAATTGTGACTCGGACCCTCACAAGCGGTCTGAGCAGAGCGAAACAACTCTGTGAAAAGTAGCCTTAATAGCCTGTCTTTGTAGTCCTTGTGATTCGGTGTGTTGTAAAGCAATAGTATGCATTACCTGTGACTTAATTTTAGTTTTAATCTTTTTTTTTGTTTCGTTTTTTTTCAACAGTCACTGGCAGCAGAAGTTGAAGGCCTATGTGGCGGTTATTTGCAGTAATAAAGAAATGCCTTCACAGTGGCGTAACTAGATATGACGGCGCCCATGGAAAATGAAATTTCGCGCCCCTCGCGTAGCCCCGCTGCCGTTTTTTTCTATAGGGCACATGTTGGGTGGACTCGGCTCGGCGCCCCCTCCCAAGTGGCGCCCGGGGCACTTGTACCCCCCTGCGCCCCCCCCCCCCCTAGTTACGCCACTGTGCTTTCAAGAGCCAAGATTGTTCCATGTCATTGCTTGATGAATAAAACAAGATTATTTTAGTTGGGAAAACGACAGTCCATAAAGAATGCACTGCTGTGAAGAGATAATGTCGTGCCTCTAATAAGCCAAGTAAGCTTACAAAATCTTTGTAATGAGCCGAGTAAGCTGGCAATGTCTGGTAAAAACAAAGTACACACAAGGCATCACAAGAAATTTTCAAAACCATAAAGCTTTGAAAAGTTTTAGGTGTTAGCGGATAGTTTGGGTTTTCGCTCGTTCTGCTAAGATTCTTTTACGCAGAATATTCCGACTTCGTTATGCCACGTACAGGGCGAAAGCTCTCAGCCGCGCCTTTACAGCAATAGGGATCAAATGTTAGTAGATCGTTTTTGCGCAACTATTAAGACACGTTGCGCACGCCAAGGACGGCTATCGTTAAAAAGGGAAACATTTCTTTTTTTTTTATAATCTAGACCACAGATGTCCGCTTAACATGAACTAAGCGCAAACTTTACAAGTGGAGGCTCCTTACGTTCGATCGCGCGTCGGCTGCGTGAACGCTCGTGCAGCGGGAGCCCGAGTCAAAGCTGCCCGCTCACGTCTGTAGCCTCTGTGGTTGGTCTATGTTAAGGTGAGACGAAGTACAGTCGCTTTGAAGAGAGTGCGTCAGTTGTGAAAGAAAAAAACGGCAATCGCTTCGTGCTTACGTGTCACGTCTTGCCTCCCTTACGAAGCGACGAAAGAACGTGCGTGTGATTTCCCTTCTTTGCGTCTGGTGCACGCGTGCGGTGATACAAAAACACTGCCTTCAATCGTACCAAAGTCACTGTGCAACATACAAAAGTTCGCTGCTGCACTAGTAGGCGGCTTTGCTCGCGCAAGAGCGAAACAGAGCCTCACTCCGGTAGCAGCGTAGACCGTGCTCGCATCGCGTGCCCATTTTAGCCCTAGTTCGCGTTTTCCAAGCCGTCAAGTCGTTCTGCTGATATCTCGGAAGTCTCTGTAGTCAATTACGCGTTAAACTGTAGAACTTGCGACAGAAATGCAATCGCGAAACACGAAAACTAACGGAAACATCCTTCCACCGCATTGTATTCAAGCGAGAGCGTCTGCTAGCTGGGAGCAATCCATGCGGCGCCACCGTCGACGCGCGAGGGCGAGAGGTAGAAAAGAGGGAGAGGAGGGAGGAGAAGTCGCTTCCTTTTTTATACAGGGGCCTTACCATAAAGTGCAGTGGAACGCCATCTAGACGCTGAGCTTCGAAACGTACGCATTCCATAGTGTACACTGCCGTTACCTTATCAGCCATCCCGCGCCTCAAACAACGGGAGGCGAGGGATGGTGAAAGAGGGAAAGTGGTTGTTTAGGGCTATTTGGTTTGACATCTTATGCAATCTTGTGTGCAGCAAGTACGAGGACAAAAGGGAGCACAGGACCTCGCTGTCCTGCTCTCCCTTTTGTCCTCGTCCTTGCTGCGCACAAGATTGCATAAGAGAGCGAGAGGGGGAGAGTACTGTTCGTTCAAGCAACGCCTTTCAGCAGTTCCGTAACTGAGATAATCTAATAGAGAGTTTTAGGGAACCGTTTTTGCACATCCGATACGGTACGATGGGCCCTCCGGTACGAAGTGCGCATGTGCTTGTCTTCTGCGATCTTACCGTAATGCGCTGCTCGAACCGTTAGGCACGACCGGCACGACCAATGGCCGACATGGACGGTCTCGCCTGGTTAGTAAAACGGCTATTTCGCTGGCGGAGAGAGCGTGCCGTGGCTTCAAACATGAATAATATAACTCGTGGTAGTGGCTGGTAGGAGCGCCATATGTGACAGCAAGTGCATAAAGTTGGAGTCAGCAAATAAGAAAGAAAATACAGATTGAAACGCGATAAGACATCCTTAATAGAGATAAATTAATGTTTAGCAACAGGGAGAATCTTCTGCTCAGTTGCGCAGTGGATTGGAGCGTCCATTTCGTGAGCTCGTAGGGGAGCGGCAATGAACAGTTCAAGTCCGGCTGGCCCATCCATTTTTGTTTTTCATATTTTAATTTTTTTTAATATATTTTAAGGTCTTTATATTTAAGTTTTATATTTTAAGTTTTTATATTTTAAGTTTTTTTATATTTTAAGTTTTTTATATTTTATGTTTTTTATATTTTAAGTTTTTTATATTTTTAAGTTTTTATATTTTATGTTTTTTATTTTATGTTTTTTTTTATATTTTAAGTTGTTTATATTTTAAGTTTTTTTTTTTCAAAGAAACGTTGGAATGTGCATTTCGAGCTCTTATCACCCGTTTTTACAGCTGCTTTATGACTGAGGGTTATCTGTAGTGTCAACAGAGTGAGCAACAGCCTTCTGGATCAAGGATCTGGATACTTTTTAGTTTAAAAATGTTGCATGAATTAAAAATTTGTGTTCTAATGCTAATCACATATATTCTATAAAACGAGCCCTTTAAATATTGGGTGATAGTTTTTATAAATGCACAGCAGTAAAGTTACAGGTTTTCCTTTATTAATTTTTTTTTTTTCGTGGTAGTACCGTACACGGCACAACGATCGGTTCGCGGGCGTACGACCGTGATCGTCTGCTATCATTACCGTAAGAGAGCAACATGAGCGCCGTATCTACCTCCGTCCCTCCGCCTCCTCCTCCTCGCAAACGGGTTTCAGCGGAAGATGATATCTTCCTACTTCGGGAGGTGTTAGGCCCTAATCCTTTTTTTACTCCGGCCCTTTGGAATGACGTCCTTAAAGGCTCGAACGCGGCGTTGAAAAAGAACTTCTTGTTGCAAGAAGCGATGGAACGGATTGATCCCCTCGTGACTTTGTACAAGAAAAAAGACCGCCTTAACTTGAGAAAGCGAGTAGTTTTTTGCTATTCTTTGTATTTTCTTCGCGGTTTAATATTCCTAGTTTTATTTGTCCATGACTTTCTTGATACTCGACCCTGCAGTGGGCCTCGAGGGAAAGACACAGGATCGCTGGCAGACGACTTCGAATGTTAATGATAAGCGCGCGCGTGCGTGTTCTTATTTGTGTGTCAAATCGAGTTTGCTGTCGGCGACTTTTCGGCATATCAGGACGTGGTTGAAGTAAACATCATATTTGGTTGATGTAAAACACCAAAGTTTGCCCACTGAGAACTGTCACTCAAGCATCCACACACCCAAAGAACACACCTTTCACCCAGCGCTCACTAACAACTTTGTATTTCGTGTGTAACTTCGGCTTCTACTTCTACTTCAGTTTGAGACGATTTGAAAAAAGACGAAATATGAGTCAAAAATTCCCGTCTAACGCTTGGGCTAATTCACGGCTAAATAATTAATCTCTTTTCGTGATAATGTTATCGACGGCGTACTAACACATTTGTCCTCTAGTCGTATGATGTTCTCGGCTTCGATGATTTCCCTTGTTAATTGGTTTACACTTTTGCCCAACACGATGCTGTTGTTGAAATCTGCGACTAGAGGACAAATGTGTTAGTACGCCGTCGATAACATTATCACGAAAAGAGATTAATTATTTAGCCGTGAATTAGCCCAAGCGTTAGACGGGAATTTTTGACTCATATTTCGTCTTTTTTCAAATCGTCTCAAACTGAAGTAGAAGTAGAAGCCGAAGTTACACACGAAATACAAAGATGTTAGTGAGCGCTGGGTGAAAGGTGTGTTCTTTGGGTGTGTGGATGCTTGAGTGACAGTTTTTCGAGTGCGCTACGTCGACAAGCATGAATAACCAACTCGCCCAATCTCAAGTTCTTCCACTGAGAACGTATGACTTATAAAACAAGTTACCACGTCCGATCGAGGAACTATTTTATTTCCCGAGGATATGAATCGGGTAAACGGAAAAAAAAAAAAAAAATACGGTGGCAAACGAGCCCCTGACACCCAGATTCAGCCGTTGGTTGTCAACGTCTCCGGGATGCGCAGCGCCGATCGGAGATGAAGAAGATCCTCCTTTGTGAACCTGAACTGCCGTACGACGTCCTCCTCGTCCATCGACGCCAAGTTGAACGTCCCATGCCTTGCCACCAACAAGCGCCATCTTGCGCAGACAGTCGTACAAAAGAACGTTTTGTAAATTGCTTTCGCAGAATAGAGCCAACTCCAAGTTATCGTCAAAAAGATCGAGCGCCATTGTTGTCGGAAAGCTCATCTGCTCCTTGAGCAGACGAACATTTTAGAACTTCGCAGTACCAGTGTCGACAGGCCATTAAGCGCCAGGTTTCGTATTGCGGAAGCGCATTCATTCGAGTAAAAAAACGAGACGAACTATAAGTAGGTATATATTGTTTTAGGTTCTCTATGTTTTTAAGATGCGATTTTTGTTTGCTTCAGTTTCTGCGATTTGTACAAACACACGCAAATCTGTACATTCTCAACGAGGCCGACGCAGGTTTCCGTTGCCAGGGGGCGCGACCTGTACCGATCGTCTGCTCTCGTCTGCAAATACGGTTCCCCCAAAGCCGTTTAGAGGCACACGATCGGTCGACTCGCCCGATCCAAGGTATCGATTGTTTTTGTTTATCGATCGTATTTTGTTCCGGTTCCCGAAAACTCTCTATTATCTACATTCTCAACGAGGCCGATGCAGGTTTCCGTTGCCAGGGGGTGCGACCTGTACCGATCGTCTGCTCTCGTCTGCAAATACGGTTCCCCCAAAGCCGTTTAGAGGCACACGATCGGTCGACTCGCCCGATCCACGGTATCGATAGTTTTTGTTTATCGATCGTATTTTGTTCCGGTTCCCTAAAACTCTCTATTTTCTACATTCTCAACGAAACCGATGCAGGTTTCCGTTGCCAGGGGGCGCGACCTGTACCGATCGTCTGCTCTCGTCTGCAAATACGGTTCCCCCAAAGCCGTTTAGAGGCACACGATCGGTCGACTCGCCCGATCCAAGGTATCGATCGTTTTTGTTTATCGATCGTATTTTCTTCCGGTTCCCGAAAACTCTCTATTATCTACATTCTCAACGAGGCCGATGCAGGTTTCCGTTGCCAGGGGGCGCGACCTGTACCGATCGTCTGCTCTCGTCTGCAAATACGGTTCCCCCAAAGCCGTTTAGAGGAACACGATCGGTGGACTCGTCCGATCCAAGGTATCGATCGTTTTTGTTTATCGATCGTATTTTGTTCCGGTTCCCGAAAACTCTCTATTATCTACATTCTCAACGAGGCCGATGCAGGTTTCCGTTGCCAGGGGGCGCGACCTGTACCGATCGTCTGCTCTCGTCTGCAAATACGGTTCCCCCAAAGCCGTTTAGAGGCACACGATCGGTCGACTCGCCCAATCCAAGGTATCGATCGTTTTTGTTTATCGATCGTATTTTGTTCCGGTTCCCGAAAACTCTCTATTATCTACATTCTCAACGAGGCCGATGCAGGTTTCCGTTGCCAGGGGGCGCGACCTGTACCGATCGTCTGCTCTCGTCTCCAAATACGGTTCCCCCAAAGCCGTTTAGAGGCACTCGATCGGTCGACTCACCCGATCCAAGGTATCGATCGTTTTTGTTTATCGATCGTATTTTGTTCCGGTTCCCTAAAACTCTCTATTAACGTTGGCTGTGACCAACGGTATTATATTAGATCAGTTACGGAACTGCTCATAAACGCATGCTTGCACGTGCAGTGTTCCCCTCTGTCACCTTGGCTGGCCTCCCGTCGGTCGAAGCGCCGGACGGCTGCTATCCGCTGATAATATTAACTGCAGTGTATTCTTTAGAATACCTACGTTTGGAAGCACAACGTCTAGATGACGTTCCACCGTATTCTGTGAAACACAGAGTTTTGGAATAAAAATCTAGATGTGGACTTTAAAGTACGGGAGGCGTCCTGAAGTTAGTGAGGGGAGGTATTCCCCTCTACGGGAGCTCCACGACTGAGGTAATGTAGTAACATTGCCTGCGACCTACATGTTTGACGATCTCTAAAGAGCAAAGATGATGCTTGGCGTAATTGACGTAAATTCGTTCCTGCCGTTCCTTTCCTTTCTCTCGGCCTTTTGGATACGATCATTGTGTAGCCCAACCTGTCTTAGTCAATGCCAGCCGAGTAGCGTTGTCCTCCTTCAGGTGGGTCTCGCTAAGGGGCAGTCGTCATCCCTTCGTAGGAATAAAACTGTTTTACTTCTTTATTTTAAGCAGACAATGTGCAAAAAAAAAAAAGCGCCGCTTTGTGTACTCATGATCAGTTATCAAATTTCGCCCATGTTAGGGGATTCCCGAACCATAGTTTTGGCCGAGAGACAATGGTCTCGGCAAAGTTGAAGTCGTAGATCCAAAGTATGATCACGTGCTGACAGTCCAGTACGAACCCTTCACACAGATTCTTCGATAAAAGCTGTTCACTGACCTGGATGGCCCAGTTCACTGCTTGAGTGACCAGTTTTGAGACCTCGTTGGTGACATTTATTTTTCGAGAATTTCGTGGCCGTTTTTTTTTTTTCCTTTAGTGAACCAAAACTAAACCGCCACCCTAATTCCCCATATACTATGAAAACCGAGTTAAATGCAGATGCCGCTTGTCGACAGCTGAAAGGCGTAAAAAAACGAATATGACAGCTCTTAACGGTATCATAGGATATGATGTGATGTGATGTAGTTATTTTAGCTCAGGAGAGCCGCGGCGCCGCAGAGAGGCAAATCGTTCAAACATTGAAGCCCACGGCGCCGCTTCAAATGATGATGAAATAGTATTGTACAAATAAATCGTGTACATAATGTCGATGACGATGGGACGATGAAGAGGGCGAAGGTCCCGAGCGCCCGGGGAGGGAGGGCTTCCTGCTTGCCCAGCATTCAGACGATCCGGCCGAATTTCCGGTGACGCAGGTAGTCCAGCACACCAGTGGTGGAGCTCCAGAATTTGGCGCCCGTGTTGGCCGGGTGGCGGACTCGGGCCTTGATCTCTCCCAGCTTGCGGACGAGCTTGTAACCTTGCAGCTTGAGCAGCCTGTCGATCGAAGACGTGCTGGGTGCCACTCGTCCGGTTGGCTCTGTATGGAAAAAAATACCTCTTACGCCCAGCTAGCTTCGTCTTCTTAGCTGGCGAGAACAACCAAAAGCGTCAGTGAGATCGGCTTTCCAAGATTGGTCAAAGCTGTGATTAAGCCTGCTCTCATCAACGAAATTTAGGATTAATGTAAAGTTGCAAAAATTAACGGCGCTCTTTTAAGAACGTGATGACTCCAGACTTCTATCGTACACTATCAAATTTGTCACCGTCGATTGGATCCCGCTTCATCGAACTTGCCGTTCACAACCGACAATCTTCACCCTGATACCAAAGGTAGGGACAATTTACCTTTCCAAAAAAGGGCTCCTGGCCGATTAATTTTCGATTGTTTGTTTGTATGGCACGTGATTTGCTCGCTTTCCTAAGCGACAAACTAGCGAGTACTGAGCTGAGGAGGTCGGAGGCTGAACTGAGGACTTTTAAATATTAGATTGATGTATAAAAGACGCCACTGAACCCGCCTGCACCTAAAGAGCCCTAGCACGAGCCTCTCGCTTGGAAGTCTGTCATGGGTGCTCCAGCGTTCATGAAACGTGAACCGTTTTAATTCCAGAACCTCTAGAGCCATTATTTCGAAAATTGTGCGTCGTGCTGTTCCTCGTCGTCGCTCAGTTGGAACGTCTCTAGGCAAAGGCGTTGAAACAGGAAGACAAGAAGGGAGGCGACTCACTCCCCACCCCCTCTCCTCCCCCAGTGGCGGAGAAAGAGAAGGAAAAGGGCATAAAATACCAATTAATAAGGGGGGGGGGGGGTGTTGCGACCGCTATAGCCCCAGACATTTCAGAAATTTATAATAAAACATTCGGTTGGAGGGAAATCCCCCTTGTCCACTCCCCCTCTTCACTATCATCGCCCCTCTCCTCTCCGCCTATCTCCCAAACATTTTATACGCACCCCTCCCCATATTTTTATTTTTAGAATATTGCTTTGTTGTTTTTGTAAGATCCTTATTCCCCGTCCCCCGGTTTTTGTCACCATCCCCCGTCATCAAACAGTTACGACGCCACTACCCGCACCGCCTCTCAGTGACCCGATAGCGTTGTTGACGGTGGCGAAAGAAGATCTCTAAAGCCGCGTACAACGCGCACAGCTCCGCAATATCAAAAAGTTCCATTTTATCCTCCGCTCCGAAGCGAAGATTTTATCCTCAATGAACTTTTTTTTTTCTTCAAAGTTATCAAACGTCATTTTGTCCTTATCGATAACTTCTATAAACGACGAGTTTAGCGACGAAAAAGTTCAGAGTATTCACAGCCCACCAGGGACAATCTAGAAAGCATTGACTTTAGAACGTCGTAGGGATGTAGGAACACGCTGGTGCGATTTCATCAATGCAGCGGTTCAGTCGGCTGGCTCCATGGTGTTGATTTGCGCGCGCTCCGATGAAGGTCGCTACGACTTTGTGCTCCACAATCTCGCTGGAATAGACTACTTTAATAAATCCGTCACCGCACGCGGTTTTTTATGCGAACCTGTGGGCCAGGAGCAGAGCGCGCATGCATTCTTTTTCCCACTGATTCCCACAATGCATGACGTGGCCTTTTGCCGCGATGAGGCGGTTCGGTTTTCGATTAAGTCTATACAAGCACCGAGAGAGTTTCGATGATTGAGATCTCGTCCCACGTGACGCCATCGTCGCAAGAGTCCAATCAGCACGCTTTGTGTTTGGCGAGTTTATCGACCCAGCACACTTCTTCAGTCAGCCATAGGAAAATATAAATACCAAGTGCTACAGAATATGTAACAAATTAAAGAAATTAAGGAACTAAAACTCACCTTTCCCACATACATTCCATTTCACGAATAAAATCTAACCCTTCAATGCACATCGTAATTGACTCTGCACTAACTCGTACCTCGGTACCTGATAGAGGATGATATTATACCTCATAAATTTCTCTAGATGAATTCTGGAGATGTCTTGCCAAGACTTCAAGATGTTCAAACCGATGTTTACATTCTGTCATTGAGGTCTACACCATCGGTACACCTGGCAGTTCATAGAACCAGTGTGGTTGTACATTTCTGTTTGAACACATTAAAATATTGGCAAGACATCCCCAAATATTGACTCTGGAAATCAATCAGGCATATCACATTCGTCTACTATACGGGCCTGGTCTTTGCGCTAATGCAGAGTGAGTTACAATTTGAAATGAAGAGTTTAAATTCATTCGTAGGTTGGGAGCTTATCTGGAAACGTTGAGCTTTAATTACTTCAATATTTATTTATTTTTATTTATTTAGTAATACTGCTAATCTCACATGGAGATCATAGCAGGTGGGGTACAATCATAATGAAACACAATACACAAAGTCAACTGTACAGGCACTCACATCCTCCGCCACACAGTAACAGACAGAAAAAAAATTACTATACTAAACGCGCGGCAAACAAATCAAGAGATCCCTGCTCAATTGTCTCTTGGGGAAGCTCGTTCCACTCCACCACGGTCCGTGGAAAAAACGAATATTTAAAACAATTATTACGAGGCATGAATGGAACTATGGAAAAACTATGTCTTTGTCTCGTAGAATAGCCCTGTGAAAAAGTTATATAATCTTGCACATTAATTTTATAATACCCATGAATAATCTGATACAAAAATTTTAATCTGCACACCCGATTTCTTTCAGTGATCGGCTGGAGGCCAGCTCTTTGGACAAGATTTTGTACTGATGTCCTCCCATATGAATTAAATATGAACCTAGTGGCTTTGTTCTGAATTCTTTCTAGTTTTGTCAAATTTAATTTTGTAAATGGGTCCCATATGACGTTACCGTATTCTAACATAGGCCGAATGATAGTTTTATAAGCTAGTAATCTCGTGTCGGAAGTGGAGTATTTTAGAGTTCTTTTCAAAAAGAAGAGTTTACGAAGAGTATTCGAAGTAACATAATCAATATGCTTATTCCAGCTGAGACGGTTGGTTATCCAAATGCCTAGATACTTATATTCTGAAACCTCTACTAGGCTGTGGTTTCCTATATTATATTTAAACTGGAGGGGCTTCTTTTTGTGAGTTACTGACATAAAAACACTTTTCTCATAATTTATGCACATCTGCCAAGAGCTACACCATTTATCAATCAAATCTAAGTCTTTGTTTAACCTATATTGATCACTAGAATCATTTACTTCGTAATAAACTACACAATCATCAGCATACAATCTCAGTTTAACAGAAATATTATTCACAATGTCATTAATGAATAACAAAAATAAAAGAGGTCCCAGAACTGATCCTTGCGGAACCCCCGAGTCTACAGTCACCTTATACGACGAAGTATTGTTAAAATCTACGTATTGCTGTCTATAAGAAAGGTATTCCACAATCCAATTTACAAGTTGATCATTTTTAAAAATTTCGCGTAATTTGGTTGCTAACTTGTTATGCGAGACCTTATCAAAGGCCTTCGCAAAGTCTAAAAAAATAACATCAATCTGATTTCCTTTATTTATGGAGGATGCAAAGTCATGTGTCATTTCTACTAACTGTGTGGTTGTGGAATAACCACGCCTGAAACCATGCTGTTTTTGTGTAAGAACGGCATTCTCTTCAAGAAATTCAAAAATATGGTTATGAATAATATGTTCGAGTAGCTTGCAGGACGTACAAGTAAGCGAAATTGGTCTATAGTTGGCGACGAGTTGCTTGTTCCCTGTTTTATGTAATGGTCTAATTTTGGCCGTTTTCCAGTCCTTTGGGAGGGAGCCTTCAGACAAAGATTTTTTATAAATGATAAATAAATACTTAGATATCCACTCAGCGTACCGTCTAAAAAATGCATTTGGCAAGCAATCGGGTCCCATAGACTTTTTTTCATTTAGGTTCAGTAACATATTCAAAATCCCACTCTCACTTAAAACTAAATCTGAAATACTAGGCAAACGTTCATGCTTTATACAGCTTGGCATGCTTCCATTATCATCTGTAAAAACGGACTTAAAGTGATCATTAAATGAGTTGGCAATTGCGGTATTATCATTCATAACCAGACCGTCACTAATAAACATATTAGTGATAGGGGAGGACGGCTTAATGTGTCTCCAAAACTTTTCCGGAGAAGTTCTAATAAATTGACTAAGTGTAACGTTAAAGTATTTGTACTTGTCTGAATACATTTGAGTTTTTAATTTGTCCGACAACATTGATATTTTGTTCTTGATCGCAAAGAAGCCATTCTTTCTATACGATTTTCTTGCTCGACTGATTTGGCGCTTCAAATGTATCGAGTCGCGCGATATCCATGGATTATGAGGGTTAATCTTCTTAGTTTTACTAGGAACAAAGCGTGATATACAGCTCTGAACAAGGTTTTTAAAATACAACCACAGTGAATTGGTACTACAACCACTAGACAGAGAAAAGCTGTGAAATTTATCAAACTCTAAGTCCAACAAGTCAAGAACGGAAACGTCATCCGCTTGTGCAAACTTTAGAACAGTAGACTCCTTCACTTTTGTGAGCATATTTATATTAGATAACGAAAAAAGCACGGCCCTGTGGTCTGAGATACCATCAACAACCTCATACTCATAATTATTTCCAACTTCGCCATTCACAAACACAAGATCTAAAATTGATTTCGAGTCACCTTGTACTCTAGTAAATTCATTTACAACTTGACAAAAATCAAAAGTAAAGGCAATGTCCAGAAGTTCGTGGTTGTGCATACTGTGAACAGCACCGGCCGAAAAATTAGGCCAATCGATATTAGGTAGGTTAAAGTCTCCGCACAGGATTACTTTTGTATTCGACTGGACATGTTTTGCTAAATAGTCTCTAACATTCTGTAAGACAGAGAGAGGTGCATTTGGAGGTCTGTATACCGCCCCAAACATATATGAATTGTTATGAAAATGTGCTTTGCAAAAGATTCCTTCCACATCAGGAATATCCTCCATTCTCAAAAGCTTAATAGCTTTGTCATAAAGGACTGCAACACCCCCTCCTCTCCAGTCTCTATCTTTGCGAAAAACATTATAATTTGGCGGAAGAAATTCACTGTCAAAAATATTTTCATTCAACCATGTTTCAGTTAAAACTACAATTTTTGGACAATATAAGGAAATTAAATGCTCAAGCTCTAACACCTTATTTACAACACTCCGACAGTTGACATTTATAATTCCGAGAACCTCCGGCGTAGGGCCACGACGTCAATCTCTGATTTCGTTTTGTTGTTCTAGCACTCTTTTAGTTGACCCATCCCATGTATACACCTTTCCGTTTACAACTGCCTTATCGTAGACCAGTTTAACTTTTTCTTTATTTGCTCTGTTTACAGCAGTACTTTCCCAAAGATGCCTACGAATTTCACGAACCCTAAGCGAAAAGTCCTCGGTCACAAATATTTTTGAACCCTTCAGTTTACGGCAGTTTTTTAATACAGATAACTTTTCTCGGAAATCGATCAGTTTCAAGATGACGGGCCGGGTCTTATCTGCTACCTTCCTTCCTAATCTGTGGCATCGTTCAACCCCTGTTATCGAAATTCCAAGCCTATCTCGAAACACGCCATTAATCAGTTGGTCATGCAAGCTCTCTGTAGATTCATCTGGCAGTTCTTCCATGCCATGAATAATGAGGTTGTTTCTACGGCCTCGGTTCTCTAGGTCGTCTATTTTACCTTGCAGAAGAATAACATGCCTTTCCAACTGAGAAGTTTGTGTCTCGCACCTAACCATCTTCTCTTTTAACTCTTTGAATGTTCCCAGAGTTGTTTCAAATGTTTCTAGACGCTTTTCGAAAGATGACATTTTTTGTTCCATGCTTGTCTGAGCAACCTTAAGTTCCTGTATTCCATTCGCAATTTCTTTCTGACCTGTAATAAGCTGTAAAATTAGCTGTGTGTCTGATGGAGCAGGGTTTGTGTCAGTTGGGCCAGGGTTTGTTTCCACATCGCCACAAAGTTCTAATAGGTTTACAATAGCATGAACACAATCTATTAACAACTGTTTACATCTCTGCGGGCAAGGCAGCAGCACAAGAAATGGATCATTGCTACGATAATTCCAAGCAGGATACGCAGGACTAACCTGTATAGCAAAGAAGACGTGCGTGCTTAGCATCGTTGACGGTGTACTGCCACCTTGCCCACTGACGAACCAGGACGATGTGCCGCCTTTAGTAGATTCTTGATCCGGATATGACATCACCATAGTCGAGCGGCGCTGTTGGGTGTCGAAGAAAAGGCTTCCGTCGACAACTTGATCCGTGATAATCGGCTGTTCCGCAGTATCACTCCGAAGAGCGACGGTCGATAGCAGCGATTCAGATGCAGCGAAGCAGGTTTTGTTGTCCGCAGCATGCGCTCCGATAACACAGCTCAGGATCTGTATAGCAAAGAAGACGTGCGTGCTTAGCATCGTTGACGGTGTACTGCCACCTTGCCCACTGACGAACCAGGACGATGTGCCGCCTTTAGTAGATTCTTGATCCGGATATGACATCACCATAGTCGAGCGGCGCTGTTGGGTGTCGAAGAAAAGGCTTCCGTCGACAACTTGATCCGTGATAATCGGCTGTTCCGCAGTATCACTCCGAAGAGCGACGGTCGATAGCAGCGATTCAGATGCAGCGAAGCAGGTTTTGTTGTCCGCAGCATGCGCTCCGATAACACAGCTCAGGATCTGTATAGCAAAGAAGACGTGCGTGCTTAGCATCGTTGACGGTGTACTGCCACCTTGCCCACTGACGAACCAGGACGATGTGCCGCCTTTAGTAGATTCTTGATCCGGATATGACATCACCATAGTCGAGCGGCGCTGTTGGGTGTCGAAGAAAAGGCTTCCGTCGACAACTTGATCCGTGATAATCGGCTGTTCCGCAGTATCACTCCGAAGAGCGACGGTCGATAGCAGCGATTCAGATGCAGCGAAGCAGGTTTTGTTGTCCGCAGCATGCGCTCCGATAACACAGCTCAGGATCTGTATAGCAAAGAAGACGTGCGTGCTTAGCATCGTTGACGGTGTACTGCCACCTTGCCCACTGACGAACCAGGACGATGTGCCGCCTTTAGTAGATTCTTGATCCGGATATGACATCACCATAGTCGAGCGGCGCTGTTGGGTGTCGAAGAAAAGGCTTCCGTCGACAACTTGATCCGTGATAATCGGCTGTTCCGCAGTATCACTCCGAAGAGCGACGGTCGATAGCAGCGATTCAGATGCAGCGAAGCAGGTTTTGTTGTCCGCAGCATGCGCTCCGATAACACAGCTCAGGATCTGTATAGCAAAGAAGACGTGCGTGCTTAGCATCGTTGACGGTGTACTGCCACCTTGCCCACTGACGAACCAGGACGATGTGCCGCCTTTAGTAGATTCTTGATCCGGATATGACATCACCATAGTCGAGCGGCGCTGTTGGGTGTCGAAGAAAAGGCTTCCGTCGACAACTTGATCCGTGATAATCGGCTGTTCCGCAGTATCACTCCGAAGAGCGACGGTCGATAGCAGCGATTCAGATGCAGCGAAGCAGGTTTTGTTGTCCGCAGCATGCGCTCCGATAACACAGCTCAGGATCTGTATAGCAAAGAAGACGTGCGTGCTTAGCATCGTTGACGGTGTACTGCCACCTTGCCCACTGACGAACCAGGACGATGTGCCGCCTTTAGTAGATTCTTGATCCGGATATGACATCACCATAGTCGAGCGGCGCTGTTGGGTGTCGAAGAAAAGGCTTCCGTCGACAACTTGATCCGTGATAATCGGCTGTTCCGCAGTATCACTCCGAAGAGCGACGGTCGATAGCAGCGATTTAGATGCAGCGAAGCAGGTTTTGTTGTCCGCAGCATGCGCTCCGATAACACAGCTCAGGATCTGTATAGCAAAGAAGACGTGCGTGCTTAGCATCGTTGACGGTGTACTGCCACCTTGCCCACTGACGAACCAGGACGATGTGCCGCCTTTAGTAGATTCCTGATCCGGATATGACATCACCATAGTCGAGCGGCGCTGTTGGGTGTCGAAGAAAAGGCTTCCGTCGACAACTTGATCCGTGATAATCGGCTGTTCCGCAGTATCACTCCGAAGAGCGACGGTCGATAGCAGCGATTCAGATGCAGCGAAGCAGGTTTTGTTGTCCGCAGCATGCGCTCCGATAACACAGCTCAGGATCTGTATAGCAAAGAAGACGTGCGTGCTTAGCATCGTTGACGGTGTACTGCCACCTTGCCCACTGACGAACCAGGACGATGTGCCGCCTTTAGTAGATTCTTGATCCGGATATGACATCACCATAGTCGAGCGGCGCTGTTGGGTGTCGAAGAAAAGGCTTCCGTCGACAACTTGATCCGTGATAATCGGCTGTTCCGCAGTATCACTCCGAAGAGCGACGGTCGATAGCAGCGATTCAGATGCAGCGAAGCAGGTTTTGTTGTCCGCAGCATGCGCTCCGATAACACAGCTCAGGATCTGTATAGCAAAGAAGACGTGCGTGCTTAGCATCGTTGACGGTGTACTGCCACCTTGCCCACTCTTTCTTATTTTTTATCAAATTTCTTAGATATTTTGTAACCCTTGGTTTTTCTATTTTCGAATGGCTGACTGAAGAAGTGTCCTGCTATGAATTTGCCCCTTTTCGTTTTCCACTTTAATACTTTTGTGTGTTGAAGAATATAATAAAAAAAAGAAAGTGGTAAGTCAGCGCTATGTTTGTGTCCCTGGTCTACTTGTCCATGTGCTTGTTTTAGCAGTTGTGTCCTCTTACCAGTATGCAACGACTAGCTCACCTTTAAGATTAATGATTCCTGTCGCCAATATAAAGCTGTAGAGAGTTGTTAGGTCCGTAACACTGGCGCCTGGAACGCGTCTCCAACTGGTGTGTTTACACCGTCAAAAAGTGGTCCGTTTATTTCCGCCTGATGATGTCATAGAAGTCTTGTGCTGTCGCCGGCCGCAATCCTGGTGGTGTTACAGCAGCAGTGGTGGTTGTGGCAGACGCCTGTTCTGCTGCAGGTCACTCTTTCGCTTTCAAAATTCACGGAAGCTTCCGCAGTTAGTAGTAGGGACGCTGCGATAAAAGCGACATTGGCGTTTGCTCGTACTTTTACCGGGGCTTCCAGCACCGACGCCAGAAACGCGGCGCCCAAAAACATGACACTCCGGCTTGTGCGAAGTCATATTTTGTCCCTTTTTGAGCGCTTTTGATGTATGGGCGGGATAGGACGCTAAACACACCAGTCGGAAAAGCGCACCGCAGTAACACGCTAGCAACCTTTATATCTGGGTAGCCGTGAAGATGGGCAACAGAGGTCGCATCCTCATTTGCCCATCATCGGTCAAAATAGGCTCCAAGAACTTTTTCCCACATTTGGGCAAATGGGCTTCGAACGAGCGAAAGACAAGAATGCCTGTTATTTGCGCCATGCCATTCAACGGCCACTTTCAAAACTACATTTGAATTTTTACATCTTTCTTGAGTGCTAAATGTGTTTCAGAGTATGGCCAAGCCTTCACATATGGCGCTAACATTGGAGGTTTTCGTCTGCCTTTGTTTTTCCTCTCTCGTTTCAGGTGTTTAATCTCACTCGGTGAACTTCCTGACTTTCTCCGTATAAAGGAGGCTATGGTAACTCTCACGGAAATACTGTCCTAATGATTCATTATAGTAATAATAATATTAATAATAATAATAATAATAATAATCTTTATTGGCTCAGGAGAGCCGTGAGTTTTCAAGGATGCGTTTAAAGAGCATCCTTGAAAAAACTCTTTCACGCAGCAAGAAACTACTATAGCATTTGAGTGTTTGTTGAGGGTTTTGCAACGTGTATTTTATGTGTAAATGCAAAGTTACATGTGTGACGAAGTATATCAAATATTAAATGGAGGCAATTAAATTAATTTTAACGAGACATGAATATGGAAAAACCTACTCCTGCTGCCGCGCGTAGTATACAAAGACCAAATTACTCTAACACCATCATTCTGATAGTTGCTTGGTCCCAGACAACGACATCGCACTAATATAGGACAGGCAGTTCTATTGCAAGCCTGCATTGTTTTGTGTGTGCCGTGTTGCATACGTATCTTGGGAGTCCAAGTGCTACCATTGGTTTTGTACTATTCAAGTGACAATGTTTTGAAATGCGCTTTGGCGTAACTATTGTAGCATGATAGTTCTAGAAAATATTAATAATAGCGTAGTTAAAGGGCCTCTGACACGCCAAAAAAAATTTTTTTTTTCATGCTAGGCGTTGAAATGGCATATCAGGACATTACAAAAAAATTGTTTCACTATAGAGTTGCTTAGTTTTTTTATAAAAAATAGAAATACGAGGCCCAATTCAAAGTTCCCGCCCTGCACTGTGACGTAACAGTGTACCGCAAGGTGCCGGGGCGGTCAGAAGGGAGGCATCGCCGGGAGTCACGTGAGTCGTATCCCTCCTCAGGTTTACCGCGAGCGCGTGTAATATTTTTATTTAATATTCTTGTTATTCTCCGCACCCCCACGAGCGATCCAAGCAGACAAGGTTTTTTTTATTTGCCTTTCATCACTTAATGTTGCTGTAAAGGTAGAAGAAGCGGAGTCAGTGAATTGACGTGATCACAACTACAATGCCTAGAAGGTGCTGTGTGAGGGACTGTCCCGGTATTTCAGCAACTGAAGAAGATATCACACTGCATGCATTTCCGAGAGACATACATCGGCCGCATGTGCACCTAGTAAACAAGTTCTACTCATGTTCTAGACAAAATACGTACTTTGTGCTCGACGTTTACTTGTACTTGGTACACTCACCAGTTCGTATTCTCTAGACGGCAGGCATCTTCATCGGCAGGCATATCCGATGATTCAATGACCTCGATGTCTGAACCTTCAGCAATGCGATCGGGCGTGCGGTATGCTAGCAATCCTAATTTCTGCGAGCGTTCTAAAATTTTTTTTCAAAACTTGATAGCTTGTGTTGCGCCCAGTATAGCTCTGTATCATCGGACTGACGGCATGCACTCGTACACTGGCTTGTACTCGCAAAGCTTTCATCAATGACCTCCATCACGTCGATCCACTGACTCTTCGTCCTCAAATTTTATAGCACGCAAACTAACCAACGGTGCAGCGATAAAGAGCTAGTGGAACTGAAACTTCGTTTTCTACGATCGCTCGTACGAAGATCAGAATAATAAAAAAAAAAGGCTTAGGCACGGTCGAGGAGAGCACGAGGAGTGAAACTCACGTCACTTCCGGTGAACCCACTTTTAGTGACGTAGGTCGATGCCTCCCTTCTGACCGCCCCGACACCTTGTGGTACACTGTTACGTCACAGTGCACTGGCGGGAACTTTGAATTGGGCCTCGCATTTCTATTTTTTATAAAAAAAACTACGCAACTCTATAGTAAAACATTTTTTTTGTAATGTCCTGATATGCCATTTCAACGCCTAGCATGAAATTTTTTTTTTTTTTGGCGTGTCAGAGGCCCTTTAAATCCCAGGGCGGATTTTTTATGAATGCGCATGTATACAGACAGAGCGGCTGACTGACGTAAAACAGATGTAAACTATTGTTTATACACTGTTTAGTCAGTTACGTATGCCACTTAACTGCCGGCTGGAAATGGCTTTTCAGAAAAAAAGAAATATTTATTTATTTACTTTAAACCGTCCCTGCTTCCCATGATTAATTTTCAGGTCATTTATCTAAATTAACGAGGGAACAAGGACGGAACAATCAGCTACGCCTGAAATAACCGAGACGCATGAGAATAGTTTGCGCACAACTCCAACAAATTGATGACCATTACTTAGTTACTTGGCTTCCTACCAAGTATTGCTTGAAACTTGATAAGCAATTTTTAGTCTGATAGAAATTAGCTAAATTAAAACGTAGTGAGCCAAATTATACAGCACGGGGTCAAATAAAAAAAAATGAGCCAGGTGAATACAGTTATAATCTTCGGCACGTAGCCCTTTCATAGAAACGTAACATAAAACAAAACTGTAGGGAGAATAAAATATACCATAGATGTTTGTTGAAGTAATTAGTATTTCTATTTGCAAAAAAAACAAAAACTAAGTAGTAGCATTCGAATTCCTATTTGTATTAGTCATTTTTTGTTTGGAGACAAACTCAGTGGTGTTACCTATTGGGTAGCCCCGGCACACTTCCGGTTCACGTATATTTCCTCAGTTTTTACTCATCATATTTTTATCATATGACTGAAATAAGTCCGTCAGTGCTATAACTGGCCATTTCCAGAATATAACTTACAAATTTGATTGTATGTACAAATACTGCGTAAACCTCGTTCTAGCTCAGAACCCGAAATGGTTGGGGACTATTTGTACCCTGGCGCCACCACGTTTCAACTCACGCGAGAAAGAGCGAATACGTTTCTCGTAGAAGTTCGCCTCCATCTAAAAAATCTCAGCGGGTGTGGTGTGTATTTAAAACAATTAAACTTATAGGAGACGATAATGGTATCAATTGGTTCACCATAAAGCGTGATTATTTTCAGTCCCAACAGAAATGTATTTTTTATGGTTCTTTTAAAGTATTCTGTAAGTCATTTACGTAGGGAATCCTGCCACTGCTGCCTCAGGGTCAAGGAGCTGCCCTTGGATGCATCTTTGAACGTTAGGGTTAGTCGAGTCGTATTTCTAGCTTTCAACACGGGGAAACGAATATCAGCGTAGCAGCGGATGGCATCCACAAACACACCTGCTTCCTTTTTAACTCGAATGCCAAAGACTAAAGAAATCCCTGAATCGGTGCTATTAAAGATGCGTATGAAAAGTTCAGGTTCATCTGCCTCTGGTTCCTCTTGAAGGGTGTTTCGGTGTGATTACAGGTCAAACTTTTAACGCACCTTCCTCTCAGTTGGTCCTGGAACGCAGCTTGTAAATGTTTGAAGTTGTGTTAGGTTATTTAAATGTCTCTGTCAAAAAGTGTACAAAGAAGCTTTCAATAAAGTCATTGAGCGGTCTAACGTCACTATAAAGTTTGTTTCACGTGCTTTCGTTTTTCAGCAATAGAGTGCGTTGCAGAGCCTTGTGTTTTCTTGTGACCGCTTACGATGAGACCAAACACTGGCTCCATAACCGAACACCTCCGATGGCGTATATTTTATACTTTTTTGCGTGTCATTTTTTGAGATGCAAACTTTATTTTTAGTCTTATTTGTATACAAATCTAATCTTATTTTTTAATTGCAATTTCGGCATTATTTGCCGATTAATAATGGCGAAGTTCGTATTCGGGACACGATGTCTGCTCTAATTACATTACCCCGCAAAAGCTTAGCAACCTCCATTGCGAGATCATCGTCCGTAAATCAACGACAGGCGCCATAAACGGTTTCGAAGCGTAGAAACGGAAGTAGCTTCCGGCTCAACTTCCGAAAAAATAAAGTTTTATTTCCTTTTTTGGGGGCCCTGCTTACCCAGCGGGCAGACGAAGAGGGATGCCTCTGAAGAACGGATTTTGGAAGTCCGGAGAAAGCTGCTTGCTCTGTGCACCCGACGATTTCTGCGCTGTCTAAAGTCTTAAAAGAAAAAACACGAAAAAAAACACCTCGTAGAGGAACTGCCGCTTTCTCTCGATGCGAGATGTCTTGAAGTAAAGTGAAGAATGAAAACGAAGTGCAAGCCGCAGGAAGGGAAAGGGTAGGGGAGTTGCTACGACCGTATATTTTCGCGTTCAGGAGGCGACTACGCGGTTTGAAGACAGATAGATCTCCTCCGGGTGCAAAAGTCGACCTCCTTCTTCCTGGCAGTGTCGTAATCCCCGAAACGCATCGTGATAAATGTCAGCTTCCGCTGTAGCACAAAAAAAAAAAAAAATATCAACGCTGCGAGCTTGATTTGTAAAAAAAAGGTAACATAAACATTAAAAAAGAGCAGAACTGAAGTTTGTTTATACAGATCTGAAAGTTACTTTTCGAATAAAAATAGAAAAGAAGAAAACCGGACAGAAGTTGAAGTTCCTCGTGGGTGAAAGTTTCTGAAAATGGCTTGAGGGGACTTTTATCACAAAACCTTGGAATCAACGTTGTTTTTTTTATTTATTTATTTATTACAATTTTGTTGATGCGTCTCTTTTTGTTGACTAGTCTTTTGCTATGGGCGGAGTGACGGTTTGATTATTAACGAAGCCTCTAACTTTCATGTTTTCTTCTAGATATTTTTTCAGTGACGGGACGTACTTTGATGATATAACGAGGACTGATTTGTATTGGCATTCCGGATAATGGCATTACGATGAGGGTGACCACACAAACTCGCCACCCCTATGTCCAGCAGATTTAGCTAATTTTGAGGAAATATTGAAGCTTTCTTTAAATTTTGGACAAATTGTTCTTAGCTTCTTGCAGGTTAGAAAAGAAAACCAACTCACGCGTACTTGTTAATAGCGTTTCGTGTTTTCAGTAACTACCGATGAACCCTTAAGATTAACCCCGAGAAGGTTTGATCAAAATTGGAGAAATCTGGAAACCCTTCGTTAGGAGTTCCCCTTCTGTAAGAAAAATGGGAGCTTCATGGAAAGGAAAGAAATTTGAATATACAGGTTACTTTTATGTTGACCCGGAACGCAGAACTCACAGAACAGCCTTCGCGGCCGCTTCTTTCCTGGAAAGCACACTCTCGTTTTCTTCTCTCATGGTACGTTTCCCAATGCCCGTGTCCATTTTTTCACAAAACAAGCTCAGGAAAACCCCGCTTTGCAAGGCACCAAACATTTATTCCGAAAAGCTTAGACGTTTTGGGAACTAGAAGAAAAATAAACTCCCATAGCACAAAGACACTACTTATGGACTACTACACTCTACAAATAGACTGCATGATAAATGTAAATGCTTACTACATTGTCTTTATTATTTTTGCATAATTTCCGTGTCTCTGTAAACTTATATGTTAAATAAAGGCATCTTGAACTTTATGCTTAGTATTTTAAGCTCTTCATGCATTGGAATGTTTCCAAATCTGAGGCGACAAATCACGCCGGAGGAGCCATAGAGAGACTAGCTCAGATCGTCGAGATCCTGGTGGTGAATAGAGACTTGAAGCCGTGCTTTGAAAGGAGCGAGGTATCTTTTCAGTGGGAACTTTGCGACGGTGCGAGTATCGTTGCATAACACTTTTATGGCCATGGTCGCGCGCTCGCAAGCTTTACCATGCCAAGGTTAAACTTTTTTTCTAAAGCAAAATGAACACAATTTTTAATCGCCTCTCTCCGAAAATACTACAATGTTGCACGAGGGGATAAGATGTCCTGGTGCTTTGAAATTAATCGAAAAAGGCATAAGATTACAATACCTTCGGGTGCTTTTGAAATGATCATAAATAAATCATTGCCACATTTCTATTTAAAATACCACGCGGGGATAAGGCGATGTGGTTAAAAACTAGTTTTTGTTTTCAGTAATTATATTTTATGCACATGGATGTCATAAATGTCGTTCGTATTTAAGCAACCAATTAAAGAATGCCGTTCTATATTGATGGAGAGCAATGTCAACTATATTCGCAGACGTAACGTGCGATGCAGTCGTAACAAATTTATTTTTAACACGACTAATATTGTGTTCTTCCCAATGGTATCGTAAAGTCACGATGGTGTCTGTAAAGTCAGCTCATTCAGTTGAAGTATCTGTCAACAACATCTGAGCAGTAAAAACAACATCCTACTTTATGAAGTTTGGCACAGTACGTGTATTGTCATCCTAAAAGCAAACTTAGCCATTCATACTTGCAGACATATTCATTACTATTTAGGCCAATTGTACTGTACGGATAAAAACGGAATACCCTTAGCACGTTCTCAAGTACTTTGGGTCCCGACAGCAACCTCCCAGTCGGTACCAAATATGTGATCGAGTGCGTAGCATGTTGATTTATAAATCAGCAATAAAATTACAGGCAAATTCATCATAATCAATATAAACGCAGAACGTAAGAAAACAAACGATAATACGTAATACAAGATCTTAGGTTGTACGCAAAAAAAAAAAAGGCGAACATATCGATAAATTTAAATTGCAAGTGACGCTCGCTTTCGACAGCTCTTCGGAACGAAATCTCCACCACTTCGATCCCACGTCTCCCACAAGAAACCAAGGCGAATAAGATAAACTGTATACACGCAGATCTCGACGAGGTGAGACGTAGCACGTACTCTGCTGAAGGCCAACACAGACCCCTTGGAAGACCTACGAGGCATGGTGCAATGAGGATCAGCCACATACAACATGAAGTATGATCGGTAGAAGAAGCGGTGCCTCTAACTTAAAAATTAAGAAGAAAACGAAGAACAAAGCAAAATATCACGATCAAAATCTTAAAGCTCCCATGACATGAACCTCCACCGCTCTTTTTCCCAGTGACAAGCAAACCAGGACAAAAACAAATCAAAATAGGGAACAAAGAAAAAAGTGGGGATGTTGGAATCGGTGCCTTTCCAATTTTTTGGGAAGTGGAGCAAAGAGAGAGAGAGAGAGAAAAAAGAAAAAGAACGATGGCTGGGATGCAGTGAGCCGCAGCGAGCCACTCTGTTCTCGGAGTCGGACGATCGAAGGCGTCGTCTGCCAGCCCAAGCAAAAGATGCCGCCCCACACAGTCGCTGCGGCGCCAATGTCAACTTCCGGTCTTCTTGCAAGCTTCCGGTTGTTTACGCAGTGTTGTTTTTATTTATTTACTCCCGCATCTTTCTGGGAGCAAGCTGTCAAGATCGGAAATATTGCCGTCGCGTTGCGTCTCCGTTCGCTTTGCGGAACTCTCGTTCCTGTCAACGTGATATTGCTGCAAGAAGGTTTTATGAATGGCGGTTTGCGGGAGATTACAGTCCAAGCGCGTAGAAAATGATGTCATGCGTTCCTAATGTTCGTTTA
This sequence comes from Ixodes persulcatus, assembly GCA_013358835.2. NCBI lineage: Eukaryota > Metazoa > Arthropoda > Arachnida > Ixodida > Ixodidae > Ixodes > Ixodes persulcatus. The sequence continues at coordinate 26,395 of JABSTQ010008047.1, read as the reverse complement.
TTGCGGACACGAAACGAGGTGCTTCGTCATTATCACGCGCGAAAAGTTCCAGAGTTTGTAATTCGGATAGCGCGCTTTTCTAACTCAAATATTTGCAGACGCGTTGTCAGAAAAGCAGTAGAAAATTTACTCCAAAGACTTAGGGCCAAACATCATGCATCGAGCTGTGAGATCTCAACTGGCTCACATAAAAGATGATGCGAAACTAATTCGAAATAAACTGTCACCGCTAAAAATAAGGATATATCGTAAGTCTCTGGACGCGATCACTCTTTGTGTGTTTGTTTCTCAAACCAAGTACGTAGTGTATGAATTCTTTTTAACAATTTATGATATTTGTATTGAGCAGAAAAGAATGCGTAGAATAAGTATTCATTTATCATATTGAAAGCGCTTCAGGTGTTGTATATTTTACTCGAAGAATACTTCACCAAATTGAGCTGTTTAATTGGCTTAGAAGAATGCAATTATCCAAATAGTGTTTACATTTTCATGCTGAGACATGACTATCGAAGACTGTTTCGACCTAACAGTCAGCCTAAACGGACACGGGAGAAAAGCACCCCTAGATGCACCACCGAACGCCCCATAACCCTCCTGAAATCTTGCGAAGGACACTTAACGCTCTTCAAATTGCGCAATCTCAAATGTAAAAAAAAGAAAGAAAAAGTTTTAGACATTGAGTTGCGCTCGAATCTTCAACTAGAAAAAAAATATATATATACCAAAATAAAGCAGCATATATCCGAAGTGTTATTAAATACCCGTTCGGGTCGTTTGCTCTGTTCTCGGCGAACGATTGTCCTTTCCAAGTTTTTGTCCCCTCCCCACTAAGCCAATAAAATAGCAGAGCGGACCAAATTGCTTCTGGCGGGTAGCTTCTTCCCCCACCGGCCACCGCCGCTCCATTTTTACAGCCTTCATTCGTACTCGGTGTCCCGAAAAACGGAGTCCTCTCGTAAAAAAAAGTGCTTGTTGTGTTTACGACGTACGCTTCCTGGCCGTAAAACTGTCACAGGGCCGACCTTCTCTCTTCTGGTGCGGCTTAAAGTCGTCGTCCGTGCCGTCGTCCATACCCCGAGTTTTATTTTGCTTGATCCCATTTCAAGTTTGCAATTAAGCGCGGCGGAAAGCGAAAGCGGTACCCGCTTGGAACATTCACGTCCTTTCGACGTGGGGAACACGGGTAAAAAGATAAAGGAGGAAACCGCAGAAGTGATCGCGGCGCGCGACGTGGCAACTGCAAGAAGCAGTGACGCAGAGCCGCATTGAGGGACAGTCCGGACATTAATTAAGGGTGGCCGACACTAAAACGAGGAAACGCCATTGGTCGAACACGTGCTGGTCGTGCTGCCAACATTGCTTCTGGTCAACTATACCGCTAGAGAATTGCTTTGCTTCTTCCGCAGATGGCCATGAAGATAAGATCACAGCAGAAAGATAAGATTTGTGGTGGGGCTAGTCGGTACGCGTGATGGCCGGGAAGCTCGCAAGCACACACAAAGACGGACACGAAGAAGGGGACGCGGACAAGCGCTTGTCCGTCTCTCCCTACGCTTCAAAGTTTCCTGAGCATTGGAAGCATATACAAAGGCGGAACGATGCAGCATTTAGCTCTGATTGGAGGATAATTGTGCGAAGACAAAAGCCTATAGGCGTCTGCTTCATGCGCAGGGGTAGGAATGAGAGCGCCGAGCCGCCGTCCTCGGGCGTCTTCTAGCTAGTCGTTGTAATGGCCACAGTCACGATCCACATAAAAGTGGACCCGCGATCGTCAACCGCTTTGTACCGGTAGCGTCCTGAAACGCCGGAAATGGCAGCTTCCGTGCCTTATCTCGCGTCGCTAGGTTGGCAAAGCACGCGCGCCGCCACGGCCGCCTCTTCACGACGCTGTCAGTATGAATCAGTCGACCTTCGCGTATTTAACTTTAAAGGAATTGTGCCCCTAGTACGTCCTCTTGTCGACTTACAAGCAGACGAGCTGGCTTAGATATCTGCTATCTACCGATGAGAATCGAGTCTGCTGGGGGGGGGGGAGGCTGCGCTCTGTCACGCACGTGATCATTCCCTCGTACCTTATCGTGCTTTTTCCTCTCATGAGCGTAGAGACTCCTCTCTGGTTTTGGGCCAACGCGTTCCCGCACAAAGGGACGCGTTTTAATTGACACTCGCTGTACAAAATGTGGATAAAAACCTCCTGTTTAGCAAAGCTGCAGTCCAGGTATTATTTTCTTCTGATTGACGCATACACTGAATGTACCCCCCCCCCCCCCTCATGTAATGCCCTTAATTGGGCCTTTGAGGTACCGCGAATAAATAAATTAATGAATAGCCTCTTTTTCCAAAAGTGGGGGCTTGTCGAGCTGCCGAGCTAAAACATTTTCATAATACGCAGGATTTATTCTTCCGGGCATTTTGTTTTTGAAACTCAAAATATTTAGCGAGAAAAGGGGAAATGTATCTGATGCCGTAAGCAAACATTAAAATTTCTTACGTGTTTTAGTGCTGCGATGTCACACATTGTAAAACATTAAGTGAATCGGGCTGCCCTTTAAAAATACACACAAGATGTCGCGTATTATTTTTTCTTGTGCTGTCGTGAGCTACCTCAGCATTGATTTCAAACCATCCGCTGATAACAAGTTGACCTACCAAAATTATAAAATCTGACGCCACGCTTGCAGTCTTGCCTGTATAACCTTTCAGTTCGAAAAAGTAAACATCATGCATTAAAGTTGAAAAGTGAATGACTTCGCGAATACAAGTTTTTTTTTACCTATCAGTTCTGTTACTATGTACGGCGTCCTATGATGTGTTGAGCTATATCTGAGGCAAATCAGCGGCCATCAAAATATCGCCCCAGCTCCCTGGTTGCTGGTCCTGGAGGTCCTGTGGCTTAAACTGAAGGGTACTTAAACGGGGTGCGTGCGAAATCGCTCACGAGGGCATATTCATTAGTTGGGTTCAGTAGAGACTGGTGTCCTGCCTCAAATGAAACAAGGGACGTGCAAGGGACGTGCATATACGTTTTTTGTAGACGTCGACGATATGACTTTTCTTGACGTAGACGCCTATACCCTCTTATTCCATTATTATATAGGAGGCTTTAAAAAACTCTCCAAATAACTCGATGCCAATCAGCGTCTTCTTAATATTAGCAAAAGGAAGCTCCCTTTTTTAATAATTAAGATATATAATCTTAGTAGCAAACTACTTCTTCAATCACTATCGTTAGATAAAAGATCCCCAAAAAAGTCCTTTGTCGTGCCGTTCCATAAAAATAAAGAGTTGTTTGACGTTTGTTTAAGTCTTGCGAATCATACTATCGCATAATCTGGTGGCGTGCTGGAGGTACTGTGAGCATTACTTAAAGGGTAACTGCAAAGAAAAAAAAAAGTGTTTTTTTCTTTGCAGTTTGGTGCGACACCTCGATGCGACAAAGAACTGAAACGTTCGTGGTGTGTGGTGCGGGGCTTGGAAGTAAAAACCCACACTAACACGGAGCGCAAATTAATTGTTGTGGGGTTGACGTTCAACGGGTTCAGTTCCGTCGTCGTCGGCTGATCCGGTCCGGCTGGTCCGATAGGAGGCAGCGAGCTGTTACAGCGAGCGTTTTTAAAAGTAATATTCCTTCGTTTCGTTTCAAAATGTTGAAGATTCCCGACGCATACCGTAAGTAAAAGGCTGCGAAGGGTTTTCAACAAAAAATTACGTTGTTTTAATTGAACAATGAACTCCGGATTGTTGTCCTAAATAAGCCATTTTTATGCTTGGTGTTGTTAGACTGCGTTTGCACAGCGAAGTGTTTGCTACAACGACGCACACCGCTCGAGTAGATGATTCGGTCTTGCAAACGACCGGTTATACAGAATTTCAGGAAAGTTAAGTTACCAACGATATTTTCCTGTAAATCTCGTGCGAGTTTGTAGTGCTCATCATACGGCGTGAATAAATTTGTGCAAGAAAATGCAAAAAATGATGACCATTTTTTACGTAGTGCACATAGTGCTTTTTCTTTATTTTGGGAAGAGGCATTGGTGCATTTATTATGGTACAATCACTTGAGAGTTCAGAAATTGGGGAGGGTGACCAAGCTTTCCGAACATTGTCTCTTTCCTCTCTGGCACTGCCCCAAGTTGCAGTTGCAGTAGGCATACCTATACTAGCAGGTGCAAACTGCTCTAAAGCTGGTAAAAGTACTGGGAAGTCAGGACGGTTCTGACTCCGTGTTTCGCAAGATTATTGGGGAAGTTCTTTTGCGAGGTATGCGGATTATGCAGCCGATTTTGTTACGCCCTTCGTTTGCGTCTCTCCAGCAAAACGAATAAGATGATGTACAAAGGCGTAATCAAAAGCCAAGATTTACGATAACAGTACATATTCAATTCAAACAAGTTTAAGTAAAATGAATCGGAAGCCGAGAAAAAAAAACATATCTGTCGTCTAAAGCAGAATTCGGACGTCCGAAGGCTTCTGCGGACAGCTGTTACGTAATAACCTCCCAGGTAGCACGCCAGAGGAATGCCCAACTTGGGCAAAGGTCTGGCAAACATAAGGGCCCAACTTTGGCGCAGTTAGGTTTTTGCACCATGGCACTCATCAGTGCCGAAGTACGGTGCCTAACTATAGCTTTAGTTGGGCGATCCTAAGGCATGCCAAAGTTTGGCTCTTCTCTGGTACGCCAGACGAGTGCCAAAGTTAGTGCCATACTTGAGCCATAACTGCCATAGTAAATTCTAATCTGGGAATGCGGGGCATGCCAAGGTTTGGCGTTCCTTTGGTCCGCCAGAGGAGCGCCAAAGTTGGTGCCATACTTGAGCCATAACTGCCATAGTAAATCCTAATCTGGGAATTCGGGGCATGCCAAGGTTTGGCGTTCCTCTGGTCCGCCAGAGGAGCGCCAAAGTTGGTGCCATACTTCAGCCATAACTGCCAGAGCAACACCTAAATTTCGGTATTTGGGACGTGCCTCACGCGCCCCAGAAGAGAATTAAATTAAACAAGCGTCTGAAACACGATGGTCAGATGTCATCACCTCCGTTCCCAAGCAGCACGGGAATACTTTGCAGTATCGTGCCAGTACCGGCCGAAAGTCGGTTCCAATATCGCTCAAATGTCCAGTTTTGCACCACCGTTTGATATCGGGCAGGTATTGCCGTACAGTCGTTTTGCACCGGTCAAGTGTTCGCGCAATATTGTGCAAATACTCTACGATGCGTCTGCTCCGTATTGGCCGAACGTCGTGCAAGTCTGTGTTGTGTACGACGTTGCATATCATTTGTAGCATTTAAATAACATATACGGACAAACAAATTTTTTTCGATCGCTCCCAGAAGTATATTAAACAACTATCATTACACACAGTGTATTCTCGACATATTTACAAAGGTCACACTTTTCTGTAAAACGAAACGCAAATTATAAAATTGAATTAACACTGTCCTCATGCTAAGCAAAACTCATCACACAAAAAACCGCGGAGATTGAGAGGAAAGCAGGACTACTATCAGAAGCATGCTTGCAGTGTACTTACTAATAAAAGAGCGATATCACGTAATCCTTGATAGATGCATAATCCAACACAGGCACCCCACAAACACACTCGAGAAAGAACGTTGCGCACATTCAACTGACGTCTCGTCGTCGGCGGAGAGCAGTTTTTGTCGAAGCGTGTCCAACAAACACATCACAAGAATTCCACGAACTCCGGTGAAAAAAATGGCTGTTACCGAAAAATTGGCATGGACGTATTCCGGCCGTTTACGACGAAAACACACGGCCGCGTCTGCAACGCACGAAAGCAACAGAACACTGAAGAGCCCATTTCGGAAACCGGACCTACGTGGCCCGCCTATTTCTGTAACTAGGCAAACGGCGAAAACAACAGCCCCAGAGATCCCAACAGCGTGACAGAGAGAGTCACGTGAAAAGATTTTCGTCCAAAAGTTTTTGTCCTACGCGTCCTACACAGAGAGGTCACGCGTTTCGCTCCACCCTTTTGATTTGCTTAAAGCGGCTGTCGCGTTCGCTGACAGCAACACGAAGACACAAAAGCAGGTGGGGAGGATTTGCAATAGGCGAGGTCAAAGGAGCATCAACAACGCAGCTAAGCTCTCTCCGCATTTTCCACGCTTTAGAGTAAAAAAAAAAAAACAAGAAAAAAAAAACAAGGGACAACTTAAAAAAAAAAAAAAACAGAAAAAAAATCCTGCTTTACAGCCAAAGCTACGGGGGAAAGAGTGTATCCCGACCTGTTCAACAGTAGGGAAATAAGGGACGGGGGGAATGCCAGCCCTTCTCTGGAATGAAATGGAACGGAATGAAAGGAAAGGCCGCTTCTGCCGGTGACCTTGTCGCCTTGCCTAGTCTGTCAGCGTTCGGCTTCCTTTGTGGGCCTCAGAAAGATAATCTCCTTTCTTGAGAGCGAAATGGAGGGGGTGCTTATGTTTTGCGGGCTTGTCGCCATCCGATAGGCCACAATTATTTCTCTCCCGACTCGCTCGCAATGGCCTCCCATGGCTGTCGTGCCGGCGAAATTAGGATCGCAGCCGAGACATTTTCTCCCGTGAATTACGATCGGGTGCTGAGAATCCGAAACAGCTCTTTCGGCGTCCATTTGATGTTGTCGGAGTCGGTCGTTGAGGCATCACCCCGTTTGCCCGATGTACCTGGCCCCGCAGGACAGGGGGATCGCGTACACATTTTTCGCTTCCTCTCCTTCCCCGAAGATTTCCCCTTCCCGCACTCCCACGGAGCGGGCGGGCTTTGAGCTTGAAGCCGAAAGTAAATGTTGTTGAAGTTGAAAGATTGTCCTGTCTGTATCGTCCCTTATGTGTCTCCACTTTCTATGTGTTTAAAAAGTACCAAGCCAGGGTGTCGAACCGAAATTTTTATCGGTTCGGTTCCGGTTCAGGTTCGCAGATTTCGGATTCAGCTCCGGTTCAGTTCCGGGGAGCAAAAAATAACGGTTCGAACCGGTTTGAACCGGTTCGAACCGGTTTGAACCGCAAAACTGAGAATATATTTTCCGCGTTTCTTTGGCAATACCCAATAAGCACTATTTCAACAGTGAAACGAGTATCTAGCTTTTTATCATTCGTAGAATCCACTTTTATTTTCAGGTAGAAAAATAAATTGCGTTATTTAATTTAAATGAAACAGTAAAAGAAAGCTAGATTAACATATATGACTCAGCATCTATTTTTTTTACCTCAGTCGCATATATTTTATCTGAATCTAAACGTTATCAGTTTGGAGATCGCCTAAAATGCCCGTTAATGCTGCAACTTTGCGTCGCAGTATTGAAAGTAGACTCCTGCTGTGCTCTTGAACTTAGGAATTAATTACAGTGCATAAAATCATGAAATGAGCGCGTCCTCGCCATATATACCCTGAAATCTAGTTTACAAAATACGTTTTACGATATATATGATAACGACTCAACTGAGCTAAAATCAATAATATTTTCAAAATGCGAAAACAGTTTTAGGACAGACCCTTTCATCTACCTTTTATAGGAGCACTGAGCGGCAATAACAACGCTTACTTTCGTGACCAATATTCTTTACACTCAAGACCGTTGTGCATGCAAATAATCATGCAGAAAAGAGGGACCTTTGTACTCAGATCGGATCTGGCCTAAAATAGCGCGTACCGAAGTCAACAATTTTGACATAGCTTGGTTTGAGGTTTATTCTTGTCAAGATATCGGTCAATTCAATTTACAAATAAACATGACCCTTGCTATTTTTTATATTTTTGTTAAATAGAACAAAGTAGTATTTCATACTCTGCTCGACATTACAGGTACTTAATTGGTCACTTTCTGACGGTCTGCGTGCGCAATCGTCATAGTTCCGCCACGCGCCACTGTGTACTTTGCTTTCGTCCAGCCCACGGACACATAAAATTCTTGTTCATCACACAAAAGGAGAAACAGACTTCTATATGTTTGAGAAGTTGAATATGCGTCAGGAAGACATATGTTATTTAAATCAGTTTCCAAATAAAACATTTGTTTAAGGTTCTCCCAAATCACTTCTATCGAGGATAAAAACGCCGGAAAATATTTGCAGGGCATATATCAGAAAATGTCGGGGTGCATTTACTTATTATGTATATCTTTAGGGTGATCGGCCCTTCATTTATGTTGTCAAGTCTTCAGGCAGCAATAAAATAGTTTTTATTGTCATTAATAATTTTGACTGTATGAACTTCACATAGCCGCTTGAGACTGATATGGAAGGATGGTGCTCGAGAGTACGCCATCTGTTGAGTCTGCGGAACACGCTTTTCTGTTCGCAGTTTAGCAGTGTGAAACACCGGGTCGCGGGCTACGCCAAAAAGGACTGTGTGCTCACATTACAGATCTGAAGACAAATACACGAAATGTGCAGAAAGAGAGATAATAAATGGTATTCTTCTAAATAATTCCACACAGGAAGCCTTGCTGCAAAAATCAATGTATAGAAATGCAGGTTTTACACGTAAACAGGTCCGACGGAACTCCGTCTGCTTGGGTCAAAAATTTGAGAAATACAGACTTTCACCAACCAAGTCATGAAGATTTAGGAGCCAGACGTTTCAATAGGTCCGGCTCAATAAGTCGACAGCCACTTAACCATCGGCGTATGTCAACGGACTAGGGCACTTGGAGAACAAAAAAGGCCGAGGACACCTACGCACTTATAAGTTGTGAAGGCGAAATGATCAATGTCCTTCTTCTGCTCCCTTAGTTCGTCGCTAGCCAATGGGAACCTATCCATCAGATTCCTGCTACACGCGACATTGGGATGGTGGGAGGCGCCGTTTGGCGCGGCTTCAAAGCTGATGACGTCGGTTTGCTCCATGGGACAGTTAATGCTTTCGCATTAAAAGTGAAGGAAGCAAACAACACACCGTAGATGGAAAAGAAGCTGCAGCTCTCCACGTGCAGATAGTCGCCCCTGATGAAAATACCTAACCGACTTTGAAACGTCGGACTCCTAACTGTTCAGGACTTGGTTGGTTATCGTCCGTATTTCTCTAATGGAGATGCGTGCAATGATGCTCCTAATTACACATAAATAAATATCGCTAAGAACAGACAATATATTTCTAATTTAAATCACATTTGGACATTGGATTGCACGAGCTCGAAACTTCGCAGAATACTGTCTCGGGAGGCTAAAGTTATATTTGGTTTTACGTGCACTTGTTTTGCGGACTCATTTTACAACACTGTGCTTTATCAGTCATGCGCACTCTAACATTTTATTAGGCAGCCGCATATCATCGCCTGGCACGTCGCGAGAAGAGACGGCCGCCGTAAATGGGAAAGGAGGGGCGGGGAATCGGGAGCGAAGGGATGGATGGATGGATGGATGAATACGGCTGAGCCCTTTGGATCGGGCGGTAGCTTACGCCACCTAGCCATTTTGTCTTACCCTTTAAGCTTAGAATATTTAAATGTGAAAACTATATTCACTCCGTACTGAAAAGAAAGTGAGGCTATAAATCCCCCTTGCCATCAGTTAATAAGAAAATGCCTAGTTTTCTCTCGCTTTCTGCCACCATTCTACTGTCTTGAAATCCACTTTTCCTTCGCTGTCTCTAAAACCCAATGACTTTATTAAATCTATGTTGTCTTCGGTATGCATAGGGTGAAGCCCTTTACAGTAGAGTATCAAGTGCTCAGCCGTCTCGTCCTCCTCTCCACAAGCAGCGCACACTGTGCCCATTTCCTGGTACTTCGCTCTGTATGTTCTGGTTCGCAAAACACCTGTCCTTGCCTCAAACAACAATGAGCTTCCCCTAGAATTGTCATAAATGCTTTCTTTGGCAATAACTGTTTTGTTTAATCTATAGGTTTCCAGAGCCTTCTTTGTCTGCATTCCCTCTAGCCACCGATCTCTTTCTGTGGCCTTAACTTTCTTCTTAACTGAGATCTGCTCTTCCGTAACCCCACCATAGCCTAAAAACTGCGCTGTTTCCATTTTGTGTCTATACTCCTCATGTATAAATAGCTGAAAACCTTTCGTGCCCATTGCTCCCCACCCATTTGCCTCAACCGATCCTCAAATTCTATCTTGCTCACAGCTTCCCTGCCCTCAAATGACGCTCATCCGATGTCTCCTTGTACTCCCTGGTTTGGTGTTTTGCAATGTGCCCCCAAAGCCAGCCTACCTACTCCACGCTGTTTTATTTCTAGTCTCGCATGCACTTCGGATTTCATGCATAGCACTGCGTTTCCAAAAGTCAAGCCAGGCACCATGACCCCTTTCCAAATCTCTCTCACCTGCTCTATTTGCTGTATTTTTCATTACAGCTGCATTTCTGTTGCCCTTACCTTTTATATACTTTTCATGTTCACTGAGATATTCTACACCATCACATATCCATACTCCTAGATACTTGTATTTACTAGCTCTCTCAACTGTAATATTCTGTATATTCAGTCTCTCAACATCATCATTGTTAAAAATCATGACTGCTGATTTTTCACTACTGAATTCTAAACCTAATTCCTCTTCTTCCCTACCACAGATGCTCATTAATTCCTGCAAATCTATCCTGTTGTTAGCCATTAGTACAATATCATCCGCATACATCAGTCCCGGTAAGGATTGCTGAATTTTTTGGCCTAGCTTACTGTACGAAAGGTCAAATCCAAGCCCACTCTTCTCTAGTCTATTTTCCAATCCTCTCAGATACAACATAAACAGCAAAGGCGATAACGGGCACCCCTGCCTAAGGCCTCGTCCTATCTCTATTTTCCCCGTTGCCTTTCCTTCCCATGTTATAATCACCTTATTATCTTTGTAAATGTTCCTTAATATTGCTGTTTGTCCTTCATCTAGGTTTAAGCTCTCCACTATGTCCCACAGAGTTTTTTGGTTCACATTGTCATAGGCACCCTTGATATCCAGAAATGCCAGCCAGAGCTGTCTGTTTTTTTTTTTTTTTTTTTTTTGCGCTATTTCTATACACTGTGTTACAGAAAATATATTGTCCTCCAACCTTCTTTGTTTCCGAAACCCGTTCTGTAACTCGCCCAGTATGCCCTCGCAATCTACCCATTCCTCCAGTCTGTTCTTTATAATCTGCATTACCAACCTGTAAATAACTGGTGTCACGGTTATGGGACGATAATTCCTAATATCAGACTTATCTCCCTTTCCCTTATATATCATACTCATCCTACTAAGCCACCATTCATCTGGAATATTTCCTTTTGTTACCATAGTGCTCACTACCTCCCTTAGTTTTGCCTTAGATTTAGGAGATTGCCTGCTAGCGCCACACAAGAGCGAGCGGCCAAACGCAGAAACACTTTTTTTCCTCTTTTCTTTTCGGTATCGTGGAGAGGAGAAACTCAACGTCAACCCTTTCCCGTTTCTCCCTACGCCCGCATCTCCGCAACGGTCCTTGAACGCGAAACGCGGCCGTCGGTTTCGTTTAGTCAAAACTGCATGGTTCTTCCGCGGCACGATACCATGGTCCGACGATGACGCACTCCGCTGGCACGCCAACTCCGCCGACGCCACCGGTATCGTGCATTGCTGCCAGCGCCATTTCGAATTGCCGGAGCCGTTTTTTTCTCCCGGAGCAAGAAAACGACGGTGACGAAAACACGAAAACAAACGTGGTTCGGGGAGCGGCCGCTCATTACCCAAGCGCTCGCACACTATCTTTACCCTTTCTGCTCTGCGCTACCATATTTGTCACCGCTCCGCGTGCTCCTCCTCTCCTTTTTCCTGCGGCCGCGCGCCCTATGGCTCCGTCGTCGATGTGCCAGGCTTTCTCCGTATAGAGGAGGCTATGATACTGCACAACTTTACAATTTGGACATCCCTTTTGCTACACTTTGTTTCAGCTTAAAGGGGCATAATGGACAAAGAAAACCAAATGCTGCTTCGAAAAGCGTGCCTATCAGTGCCATACACGAGCGTTCAGTGAAGACATTGGTCTAAATCGACAGATAATAACGTTATAGAATTCTAGAGGAAGGACTGGCTGAATAAAGCCCCTTCATGTTTTGAAGGTTGCGCAAGGTGCGTCGATGCACGAGGCACGTGCTACGTGCATCCCTGGGGAAGATCAAGGTGGAACAGCGCAGCACTGAGCTAGATTTAGAATGACATGCTCTTCCCGGAAGTGGCGCGCAGCACGCGTATCGAGCATTTCCACAACAATGTATGGCGCCACTTTTCCCAGGATAGAGGGGCTTTATGGCTGGATAGGAAGTATTCACTGGCGGCCATAGCTGTGTGCAGGGGTTTCCCCAGGAATTGAAATCAGGGGGGGGGGGGGTCTAAATTTTTTTGGGGGGTTAAAGGGGGGGGGGGGGCATTGCGAATATAGGAGTCGTTGTGAATTAAGGAGGTGCCTTCGCAAAAACGAGGGGGGGTCTAAACCCCCCTGGGGGGGGGGGGGGGGGTCTGGGGAAATCCCTGGCTGTGTGCGCGACTGCTGAGCGCGTGCTGATGGCTAGCTTCCATGGTTCATTTGCAACGTGCATTCCACACCGTCAAAATGGCCAGTCTTAGCAAATGGGGGCTCGTTCTGAGCATGCGCTCTAGACAGCACCCACAAATATGGCGCCCAGTGAATACTCCTTATAGGCGCACGTGACCCCTTCTGATCTCTTCAAGCACGTGATTCTCACTCAAAATTTTGCTTAGAACACCTGTAAATTGGTGTGGCGTTCACATCTTCATAACTGGATGTGAATTTCCAACAGTTAGGAAGGTCGCGCATGGTTGATGCACGCTCTTGTTTCGGTTCTCTATTGGTTCAGACCAAGGACGGCATCAACAAAAAAAAATTGTGCTGAATATTCTGAATCTATTTCACCTATTATGTTCAAAAGACGTCGGATTTTTTTCTTTATTTTGTGTTTAATGTGTTACTAGAGTCACACTCACTAGTTAGAGCGAACGCGATGCAAATTAAAACAATGGCTAGAAACGCTCTGCAGGGCCCCTTCAAGTCCAGACTCAGCCGATGCTACAAGCGCGAGCATATCCTCCTGACCAGTGCATGCACTGCAGGAGCGCTCATGCTTGGCAAGAACACTGAAAGCCCGGAGCGTGCTCTTTTAGCTTCTGCTACGCTCACACTTAAAGGGGTCATGAAACGATTTTCCTACTTCTTCCTCCTTAGCTTTAATCCTCAACTCAAATGCGAATTGTGAAATCACGTCGTCGTGACATCCTTCGGCACCGGTGCGATGACTCCTAGCTTCCACCGTGCTTTTTATGCACACCATAGAACTTGTCATTCCCTAGTGACGATAAGTTCCGTCAGGGCACTCATTGGCCACGAACGCGAATCCAAATATTCGTCGACGGATTGATTGTTGACGAGCGCATTCGTCCGAGTGACGCAGTTCTCGTGTCCGATGCGTGAGCTGGGCTCGGCTGACGTCAGTTTGGCACCGCTGACGCGCTTTGGGAACCGCGGATGTATCATAGTGAAAAGGCGGAGAGCTTTCGAAGGAAAGAAGGTACAAAATAGTCCGCTATATTTTCAGATGTTCGTACCGAAAAGCTGGCTTTTGACTTTCTACCCTCTTTCTTTTGGTCAACTAAACGATATGCGATTAGTAAAGTCGCAATTTAAAATCATTTATCCCAGCCCAAAATTCGTTTCATGGCCCCTTTAAAGTGAAACCGAGTATTGTGTTGAGAACATCCCATTTAACCAGAAAACTGAATTGTTTAACATGGTTTGTACGCGACATCTTCGCACTATATCCTGGTAGTCAGAAATTTCTTTTTGCTGAGAAAATGAAATCCCGCGGTGTACAATGCACGCTGCAGAAGGTTTGCGCTCAGTGCAACGCCTGAATTCAAAAACAAAAATTATTATTTCTTGGTGCAGCGTCGTGAGGAACGACGCGAGCGTCTGGCAGCATGAAAACCCGCTTTCTGGCAGGAGTGATTTTGCAAACGAAGTAGCTTTGCGGGATCACGCTGTCTTGTCTGCGCCCAAGATGCGGAGCAGAGGAACTTTTACAACACAGTGTGTTTTAACTCCCCCCCCCCCCCCCCCCCTTTTCATTTTACGATGCTCTTCCAGAGATTACTTTTCATTCTGAGGGACTCCCTTGTCCGTTTGGCCGGGGGTGCCGATTCGACAGTTATACTTGTGTCATTTGTTAACAGTAATCCTCCATTTCTTTTATTTTGCATCAAAAAAATCAGTAAGCTTAAAAAAAAACTGCGAAAATTTGAGCGGCTGCCTCTAAGGCCGCTAGAATCTTTCTTTTTAGGTATCTGTGCCGTACACACTTGTAGTTTTATTTATCGTCAGATTAATAAGCCACATTTAGTCCTTTCAATCCTTCTATTCTCGGGGACAACTTTCATGAGTCAGTTGAGCAACAACGAAAACATGTTTCGTTGCCTCAATTATGTGTACATGTAAAATGGTTCATGCGACAATTTTTGTACTTTCAGTAAATACCACTAAGAGCTAATCCCTGACGTTGATAGCTTTCAAAAACACAGTATTTTTCTCCCCTCAATGACAGACGCAGAACAAAAAAAGGAAAGAAATAGCTTTTCCCTCCTCAACTCCCTATTAGAACAAGCGGCGATGTTATCTGACGCTAATTGTATACCGCCAGTGTTAGAGTTCGGCTATTCTCATCTTTGATTGAACACAAGCCAACACGAATGCTTGGCGATGCTAATTGCCAATAACCCGAGCACTCTCCTCGGGCTCATGACAATCGAGTACGTGACGATGTCACGTGAGTCGCCGTGAGAAGTCGTGATGGCATGTGATGCCAGGATGTCAACAACGCTAATACATATATATTCCGTTGCAACTCAAGAAGGTAGGGCAAGGGAAGAAAAGGCCGGGGAGGAAGAAGCAGACGGAACGCTGTAGAAAAGAGGGGGAAACCTCCGCCTCTCTCCAGCGTTCCGTCTGCTTCCTCCTCCCCGGCCTTCCTTTCCCTCGCCCTACCTTCTTGAGTTGCAACGGACTATAATGACATACTCAATTTAAGCCGACTTGACGCGGTGAGTCACGCGACTACGTCACAAGGCCACGTGACGTGACACTATTTGACAGCGTATCTTGACACTATGACGTCACGCGACCACATGACACATAATTAATCGCAGTGCCAATACAAAAGCGCCACGAAAACCCACAATTTTTCATACATTGCAATTCAGTATATGACAATTTGATCACTACATAAAAATACAGCTGCCAATTTTTACTTCTCGAAACACTCATTTTGTAATAAAAAAATATTACCCTGAACCGTTTTGAACCGGTTACCGTTATATATTTTTCCGGTTCAGTTCCGGTTCAGTTCCAAGATGGCGGCGAAGATTTCGGTTCGGTTCAGTTCCGGTTCAGCTAAAAATAACGGTTCGGTTCCGGTTTTCGGTTCGGTTCGGTTCCGGTTCGACACTCTGGTACCAACACGCTAAAAGACTACAAGTTCCGGGATTTCATTTTAATTCCCCAAGTGTGATGCGGGATCGGCGCAACCTTTGGACTGGAGAAATCAAGAGACACTGAAAATAAGATAAAGGGGCCAGCCGAATAAAACTTGATTTCTATTTAATTAAGATGAAGACCACCCGCGTACATCAAACACCTCATCAGCCGAACTCCAAGGCAGTAAGCCTAGTTCTGGCACTTGTTTGGCAACTTTGGCCCGTAGCTGCCAGATGACAACCGAACTATCGGGAAGCGAAGCCTAACTTTGGCACTTGTTTGGCGATTTTGGCCCGTAGCTGCCAGATGACAGCCGAACGATTGAGAAGCGAAGCCTAACTTTGGCACTTCTTTGGCGCCTTTGGCCCGTAGCTGCCAGATAACAGCCGAACTATCGGGAAGCGAAGCCTAACTTTGGCAATTGTTTGGCGACTTTGGCCCGTAGCTGCCAGATGACAGCCGAACTATCGGGAAGGGAAGCCTAACTTTGGCTCTTGTTTGGCGACTTGGGCCCAAAGATGCCAAATGTCAACCAAACTACAAGGTAGTAAGCCTAACTCTGGCACATCCATGGCGATTTTGGCCCGAAGGTGCCATATGACAGCCGAACTATCAAAAAGTGAAGCCTAACTTTGGCATTAGTTTGGCGATTTTGGCCCACAAATGCCAAATATCTGCCGAACTACCGGGCAGTAAGCCTAACTCTGGCATTTGTTAGGCGATTTAGGCCCAAAGATGCCAGATGATAGCCGAACTACCAGGCAGTGAAGTCTAAGGTTGGCACTTGTTTGGCGAATTAGGGCCAAAATACCCAGACTGTTGCCAAGGGAGGTCAGGTTTGGCACTACTTTGGCTTCTTCGGGCTTTTCAATGCCCTAAACTCCCAGACAAAAGCCAAGTTTCGGCCCAGTACTCGGTGCTACCTGGGCTGGCTGTGTCTGGTATTTTTACGTAACAGCTGTGTCTCAGTCACGGACGTTCGGTGCACCCGGTGCAAATCTCGAAGGCCTCCGGAACGTAATGACGAGAACATACCTGAACTCGTTTGTCGCTACGCGAACGCCCGATTGCCTGCAGTCAAATAGCATTCAGCTTGTGAACTTTTGGGGCGACATGGCATGCTGGAAGACTCGCTGTCCCGATCACAGATTTCGCAGCATTTAGCAACGGCGCCGCTTTACAGGAGCTGACATCTCCAAAAAGCCAACATTTGTAGGCGAAAGCAAAAAAAAAAAACGCTAAGAAAGCAAAGACAAAAACGAAAGTAACAAACCGCGCTATGAAAGCCAAACCCCCGCGTCGCTTCCTATCACTAACACCCGCGACAGCTGCTAAACACACACTACTTCACTTCAGGAAGTCTCACTTAAGCACCTGGGTCAACACGAAGCACTGATCACTTCGGCAAAACGACTAGACGAGGTAGGCGAGACAGGCGGGAGCAGAGACTTCGGCGGCCATGAAAGACGGAAGTGCCCGTCTTGTAAACCTTTTGTAAAAAATAACTCTCATTACATGGGTTATTTTTTAAACGTAAAAATATGCGGCTCAAAAGGAAATTACAACATATAGTAAAGGTTTAACAACCAAGATCTAAGCTGTCAATCAAACTCTTAGCCAATGAGAAATATAGCAGCCAATTGGGGCTAAACGTCACCGAACACCAACTTCGTGGCGCGCGATTTAAAACGGACGAAATAGCCGCAAACTAAACTCAATCTCACGCAATAAATATTGCTGTAAATTTCTCTTCTCGTAGAAAAATTGTTTTTTAACATGCTTGTTCAAATTAAGCTATTTAAAAAAAATATTTTTTTTTTGCAGTTACCCTTTAACAAGGGGCGGCAACGTCAGCTTTATTTTACTACTGTTTATGCTCGACTAGAATGTTTTTAACTTGTTTGTCTGGGAGAAAGGGGGGGGGGGGGGAGGCGGGCTCAACTCGATGGAGTAGTAAGTGTGTACTTGACACAAAAAAAAGAAGTAATACGGCTCCTTCAGGACGTATCGAGCTCTGATCATAATTCCTCTAAATTTGAATCGAATTGTATATCAAATATCGAAGCCGTGTGTGACCATCTACTCTCTAGAGTAATTCTTCCAGAACTACTAAAACCTGACCACGAACTATTTCTTTCATAGATACAAAAAGTAATACACGCTACACTTTTAGACAGATTTTACGAAAACCAGATTTAGATATATCCATGACACACACCTGATCACTTGGCGAATTCTAAACATCCTCAATATTTACCCTAATTTAAATACTAAAAAAAAAAAATACTTCCCCGCGGCTAACCTTTGTGGGGGCCAATGAGCCGCAAGCACGCGGAGGGACGGCGCTGAGAGCGGCGAAGACGAAGAAGGGGGAGGCTCGTGGTGTGTGCGCGGCAGAGACAGTTCCAGGTGCCGTGACGAACGGGAGGGACGGTGCTGGGCGAGCCCAGGGAAGACCCGGACCACAAGGCAGCCTTGGCCCTCCGCAGCACCCGGCCGACTCACACAAATGAGTATTCATAAAGTGTTTCTCTATGATGGCGCTCCTTGTGTGACTTCCTCGGAGCGGGTAGAACTCGGCCTGATCGGGCGATATTGATAGGCGACCCACATAACTGGCGCCCAACGTGGGGCCCGATCAGTCTGCCGTTGTTTCTGTTCGCTCCCAGGGAGCCCCACGAATCGCGATTTCTAAATTTAGGTTTCCTTTGTTTTATATTTGAATTTTTTGTTACTCCGCTGGACACCAGTGTTTAACGTTCTGCCGCTATGTCCAGGTTACGGAATAAGGCCGCCCATCCCGAGGCCTCAACCCAGTCAGTGGCGGATATTGACTCGGACGCGGGAGAAGGCACGAGTGGGCAAGCGAGCTTTACGGCAACGCTAGAGCCCCCAATTCCAGCGGTGAACACGGGAGACGTTAGCGAACTAATGCACGCCATGACGGCGATGTTCGCGACGTTTTCTAGACAGATGGGTTTGGCCCCAGGGGTGGCGAATCCCGCGCCAACGCCCGTGCCTCGCCCGCGGTTGAGCGTGCCGACGCCGACCTATTCGGGCTACTCCGACGCAGCATCGGTTCACGATTTCCTGCAGGACCTAGACGCGTACATTGCCACGTTAGGCGCGTCGGATGAAATGGCCCTGATACAGATCGTCCCAATCGCGTTGATGGGTGACGCAGCGCGTTGGAGACGAATGCAGAGGCCGTTCCTTTCGATGGCAGATTTCCGGGCACGATTCAGAGAGGAATTTCTGCCTCCCGACTATGAGATGCGGATCAGAGATGAGCTAGCCAGCCGTACTCAACATCCGGACGAGAGCCTCGTAGAATACATCCGTGCTCTCCAGGAGCTCTACTCTAGAGCCGAACCTACAGCGTCAGACGCGGAGAAGGTAGCTAGGGCGATCCGCCAGTGTCACCCTAGATTTAAACCCTACTTGCGCGGGCGTGATTTCGCTGATCTGGAAGCACTTGCCAGAGAGGCGCGCACCGTTCAGGCGAGCTTGCTCGCTGAGTTGACGTATCGCCCCCCTCCACGCGCAGAGGAATCTCTGGAGCCGGGTTGCGCCTGGACAGGACGAGGCGCGGGAGCTTGCGACGACTCACGTTCACCGTACGTGGCCGTTACAGGACATAGGAGTGGCGAAACTGCTGTGCCCCGCGCCTTAGATCCCTTCGCTTTTGAACAGAGGCGCAGAGCAGCCAACGCGGGCTCTTCCAGGGCGCATGCATCCCCGTAGGGGAGGCGGCGTAGCCGACCACCGCGGAGTCGCGAATCATTACGAGGGTCGCGGGAACTACAATGACCCTCGGCGCGACTCTGCATCGCGTGATGGTAGCGGCAGACGCTCAGCACACAATGGCAGGGGACAGGTCAGGTGCTATAAATGCCATCAGCTTGGGCATATCAAGCGTCACTGCACATGGACGGCAGCTCCCCCCCCCATGGGTCTCAGGGAAACGGGAGAGGCCGGCGCCACTAATTGGACTTCGCGACTCGCGGTTGCCGGCCGCTGCCGAGGCCCCTCATCAGTCTGCCAACGGGGCTGGAGTTGCGGTCAGCGACTAGTTGGTGTTTGCCCCGTCGGCATGTCGGACTCAGGGTTTGATATCTGAGAAGGGGCCGTACGGGCGTGTCGAGATCGGTGGTAACATTTACTACGCACTAATGGACACCGGTTCGACCCTTTCCCTAATTGACGACAGAGTCTACGAAGACTGTCGCCGAACAGCACTTCACGTGCGGGAAGTTTCCACCACGCTACGTTTTGCAGCAGGATCGGCTTGGGTACAAAGCGCAATACGCCTTCACCTTAGCCTCGACGGCAGACGAAGGAGGCAGCGTTTTCTCTATCTGCCAGGCATGCAAATTCCTGTGATTTTAGGACAGGACTTCGTCTGCCGGGAGGGGATTATCATAGACTTGAAAAATAACGGGTACCCCTATAATCCGTTGAGTCCCCTTATCCCCTTTGCCGCCCCACCGAGTTTCGGTCAGGACACAGAACGCTCTCTCGCCAGATCACGAGAGGAGCAAACATTAGCTGCGCGAGTAGACCACAAGAGCTCGACCAACAAGGTTGCAGACGCACTTTCTCGGGCGCCCCATGATAGTGGTTGGAATGAGGAGACGCAACCAGGGGATTGCGAGAGACAAGCTTCCTGCGCGGCCACTCATAAGCGAGACAGCGGGAAGGGATCGATGCAACAGGAGCTCGTCGCTGTGTTAGGAGGCCGCACGAGGGAACAAAGGATCGTGGCTTGGGGTGAAGTGGTGAGCAAGGAAGAGCTTGTCGAGGCTCAAAAGGCAGATGGTCTTTGTCAGCGGGCTGGGCCAAGACGGCTTATTGCTCCGCTACATCCCAACAATCGACGACGAGGAGGGGAACGACTCTCCGTTCAGGGTGGTGATTCCTAGGAGGCTACGGAGGCGGTTTATCGGATACTTCCACGACTCGGCTCTGGCTGGTCATGGCAGCGGCAGCAAGACTTTTTATAAGTTATGTCGCGTCGTGACCTGGCCGGGGATGAGACAGGACACACTCCGATACTCCCGTAGCTGTCCAGCCTGCCAGAAACCGAAGCCGCGAGGGGGAAAGCCCCCAGGCCTGATGCAGCCTGTAGTGAGTCACTACCCGTGGGAGATGGTTGCTTGCGACATCATCGCCCACTACCAAAAAGTCCCCGCGGGAACCAGTACTTATTGGTAATAACCGATCATTTCTCAAAATGGGTGGAGTTAGACCCGCTGAGGAAGCTGGTTTCGGAGCTAACAGAAAGCCACAGGGACTGGGACGAACACATTGTCGAGATGGGTTTTGCAATCCGGACGACCGTGACCAGTGCGCGAACCCGTCGGTGAGAGATCTGATAGGGGCTCTGCGCGGCGCCATAATCTGCGGCCTAGAACTTGACCTCATCTTTTCAAGATGTTAATAGAGCTTGTTCTGTCCAGAAATGCCCCCCCCCCCCCGGAGGAACCAGAATGGGCGGCGCCATCCAGGAGGGCGACCATCCACCTCCCGGGATACCGGCGGAGCCAGCCGGGCCAACTCGCAGGGTGGTCAACCCTTCGAACGAAGGACCAGCCCGCCCAACCCACCGGGTGGTCAACCCGTTCGGCAGGTGACAGGCCAGACCGACGACCGACAGGGTGGTCAACCCGTTCGGCAGCGGACCGGCCAGACCAACCGACAGGGTGGTCAACCCGGTTGGCGAAGAACAAGGCGGACCAACCAACAGGGTGGTCAACCCGGTTGGCAGAGGCGGGGTGATCAACCCTGGCCTCGATCACATCAACAGAGGCAGGGCGGCGGAGACGCGGAGCACCGGAGAGCCTCGAGTGACCAGGCGGGCAGACGAGACTCCACCCCACGAGGAGAAGCGGTCTCGACGGCGGCTGGAGAATCAGCCCGGCGCAAGCCACCTCGCCACACCGTGGCCACCTGGACGGCCCAGGACGGCCAAGAGGCCGTCCACTTCGTGTCCAGGGTGCGCTGGAGGAACCAGCCCCGTCCAAACCCTTCCCAGCTGCCCGCCCAGATCCCGCAGCCCTTCCGGGGGCATACGCTGCCCCGTTTTTTGCTACCCGACGACAACCCAGACGCCTGCTGGCTGTGCCAGGTCCCGGTGGTCCACCAGGACACGCACGAGGCCAGCCGCCGACACACTGACCTCCTGAAAAACATGGGCCGCCCCGCCGGCGTCGCAGCGGCAGTAGACTCTTAAAAAAAGCTAGTAAAAAGCTAGTAACTGCAGCAGTTACTACCGCTTTCTGACCGTTACTACCTTTCACTAACTATTTACTACCTCAAACGCGCGATAGGTAGTAAAAAGTTAGCAAGTGCAGCCGTTACTAGCCTTTTCTGACCGTTACTACCTCAAAGGCGCGGAGAAGATGGCGGCGCTTGCTTCATACCCGATTGCCAGCGTTAGTGACGTACTTGCTGTTTCGGATCGCAGGGGGAGGTATCCACACGCAATGGTAGCGTCAAATATTGTTTGAGGGGGCATGTTTAAGGGTTGGAGCTGACTTTATAACGATCGCAGCCTCCGTTCCAGCCCGACGTGGTAGCCAGCGCTGCAGCGAGCGCAGCAGCCATTGTTGATGCAATGGCCATGCGGCTTACTTACCTTCCTTCTCGTTTGCATTCGTTTGTGAGCGTTTATACTTTCATTTTGGTTTTAACTGGGATGATAATAGCCACGTAGCAATCACTAAAAACGTTTCCGAAAACAAATAAAAAAGTTCATTCCGTTTTTTTTATATTTTTTATTTCTGTATTTTTTTAAAACTAATGTTTTTCTTTCACAAGAGACGCTTGGCAACATTGTACGACAAGCAAGTTGGGGCCAGTCGGAGTTCACAAGACGCAAATTTCTCCGATGTCAACCTGCCATTTTTGCCTTGTGTCTTGTGCAGTTCTCGTGTTCCTGTGTTGGAGTGCATAGTTAACGTTCGTGCGCTCGACGGGGCGAGTGTGTGCGTGAACCTGGACTGCTCTGAGGATAGTTCTAACGAGCTGGTACCGCTGTCACTGGATTGGGTTTCGTCGTCCAAGAAGCTTTTCTCTGCCTCCTCCTACTTGACACTGAGAACTTCTTCACGGTTTGTGTGTGCTCGGTGGTTGAATGATTCTGATTGAGCTGTCTTCGGTCGTGACAGTGCACTGTCACAACCGTTGATGTGCGTCTTAAATTGTGTATGTAGCTTTAGGACTAATGGGAAAAAACTGTTTTGGCATTCTACGAGTCTTTCTGAATTTGCTTATATCTTCCCCAAAACGCGAGCATTCGTCACTGTACTACAAAAATTAAGATGCGAGCTGCACGCGGTAATAATTTTGTATGCATTTTTGTAGCGCAGCACGCGAAAGGAATTCAGCTGCCGTCGTACTCCCCGTCAATTCTAGGCTTCGTTCGCCGTGGGAGACGGCAAGAAAGCACTCTCTCGCCGACGGCGACCACGTTCGTTTTAAAAGCTGAACCGCATGTAATCGATTTAGCAAAGCGACGAGACTATCGACGGAGACAGCGACGAGCGACGGCGATTTCTCACGGTCACCCGTCGTGTCGCTCGGTTTTGTTAATTTCTAGGAAATGTTGCTCATTGCCTTGGCCGCTTGTTCCCGTCGCTTTCATGCGGTTTGCCTCGTCGCGCAACTGACCTTGCGACTGCGAAGAACTGACGCGCTGATATGGGACGACAAGTTTGCGCACTCAGATGGTCAGTATAAAAGACTTACAGCCAAAAAAGTTAGCAGGGAGGAAGTGGCCGAGTGGGCTAACGCGTCTCGGCTCGTAAGCTTGCTGTGGGAACCTCCTGGGTTCGATTCCCGCTGCCCCTGCACGTAAGTTAGCGATTAGAGTGTTTGTGATGTGTTTGTGTTAAATGGATTGTGTCGATTGTGTGCTAAAAATGTGGGTGTGCATGTTTATATGTATCTACTTGCGAATGAGGAAGAATTGAAATAAACTATAAATAATGGGGGTCCTTTTTTGTGTGCATTTAAATGGACGTTGACTAGCGCCACCTGGATTACTCATTTCCAGATACAATTTCTGTCGCGCCTGCCATCTGGCGGTAAGTGGCATAACCACACACCTTTTTGTTTTCACCGGAAATCACGTGACTAGTTGCGTTTCCGCTCTTCCGTCGGGAGGTTGCGCTAGTTACTAGCTAGAGGTAGTAAAATACATGGATTCTACTTTGAGGCTAGTAACAGTTACTAGCTTCTTGACCTAGTAACCGTTACTAGCTTCTTGACCTAGTAACCGTTACTAGCTTGACCGTTACTACCTAAGGTTACTAGGTACCTAGTAACATATGTGACAAGCGGTTACTAGCTCTTACCTAGTAAATACTACTAGCTTTTTTGTAAGAGTGTACAACTGCTTCGCCGGGATCGGCCAGACCTCCTAGCTCCTGCGGCTCTCGGCTTCAGCCAAGCTGCGGAAAGCCGGAGTCCTGCCCCCGACCAACTGCTCGTCGACGGAGCCGTCGCCGAAGACCCGGCTCTCGGCCCCTTCCCCGAACGCGCACCGGTCCCACTGGTGCCCGGCCCCCGTTCGACAACTGCGGCCCCACCCGCGTCCACCACCACCAGCGACGCGGAGATGAATGAGCTGGAGGAGTACTTGGCCAACAATCCAGCGACTCCGGATAATACCGACGGGCCAGATTTTTTCGCCGACGGAGCCGCCGCCGAAGACCCGGCGCTCGGCCTCTTCCCCGAACACGCACTGGTCCCACCGGTGCCGGCCCCCCGTTCGACGGCTGCGGTACCATCCGCGTCCACCACCACCAGCGACGCGGAAATGGGCGAGCAGGAAGAGTGCTTGGTGGACGGTCCAGGGACTCGGGATGCCTCGGACCCCCCCGGAGTTGGAGGCTTGAGGGGAGGGGAGTGTGGGGGCCAATGAGCCGCAAGCACGCGGAGGGACCGCGCTGAGAGCGGCGAAGATGAAGAAGGGGGAGGCTCGTGGTGTGTGCGCGACAGAGACAGTTCCAGGTGCCATGACGAACGCTGGGCGAGCCTAGGGAAGACCCGGACCACAAGGCAGCCTTGGCCCTCCGCAGCACCCGGCCGACTCACACAAATGAGTATTCATAAAGTGTTTCTCTATGATAGCGCTCCTTGTGTGACTTCCTCGGAGCGGGTACACTCTTAGAAAAAAGGGGACCAAAAGGAGGTAACAGAGCGCCTTTACCACCCTCCTCCCGGTCAGGGGTAAAGCGCCCCGCTTGATTACCTCCTCAGACGCAGCAGACACTAAGAATGCGGTGCTACCAGGTGAAGTTCGCCGCGAAGGAGCACAGAGGAGGCATGTATTACCTCCCAGAGGGTGCACCTGTTTTGCACTGCCAAAGCCTAGGCGCTGCGATTGGCTGTGGGAGGCGCAAACGAGTTCGCTAATTGGTCTCCTCGTATGGCACGTGATTCTTCGCGCTCCCGGGCGGCCGAGCGCCTGCTCGGCCGCCCGGGAGCGTCGAAGCTTTCCCCGCCGACGCGGCTGGTCGTGTCGGCATAACGGTCTTCCTTCTCGAATGTTTGACGGAGGTGTCCCAGCGCAGGAACGTTCTTTATTGTTCTGTTCGGCTCAGTCTCTTCTTAGGAGGTCACCGAGAGAGCTGCATTGACTTCAGTCGAAGATCCAAGTTGTGTGCACCGTATGCAGGTAAGGAAATGTTCTGCGCGGTCGGCAGTTGGCGTCGGTTATGACCGCCCGGGAAGGCGACCCCCGTCTTCCTTAGACAAAGGGTTGGCGGACATGTTGGCACGTTTGAAGGCGTCGAGCGTTCGATAAAATTAGTATGTGGCGCGAACGCAGACACGGTTTAGACCATCGAAGTTCATAAAGAGCAAGAACAGGAATGACTGTCGCTTGCACTTGCGCATATTTAGAAGGTTGACATACGCTAACCAGTGGCGTAGCCAGCAGCTTTTCCCGGTGTATGTGTGTGCGGGTGGAGGAAGTGGGAAAGCGGCGGTTCGGCGAGGGGGGCGGCCGGGCGAAGGCGCCTTTTGAATGGGGGGTCGCCTACGTTTAAGGCGTGAGGGGGTATGAGGTTTTCTGTTTTGGGGCCGTTGGCGTGTCGCGTCGGACGTTACATTGAGGATCTGATCAAATATTTAAAATTTTCATAAGGTGTTTTTTTTTTTCCGCAGGCATTCATTGGCGGCACCGGCCAACCGGCGCGATTTATTCTCAACGTCGTTGATATTTGGAAAAGACAGGGTTAAACGCTGATTTTTAATATCAACGTTTTTTTTGTTTTTTTTTTAATTTAACGAGGTTTAATAAATAGTTTGGTCAAATGTCACGTTACCTTGAAATACCGAATATAAATGTCTGAGTTAATTATTCGTGCGCTTCGCACAACATTAATAGTAGTATATTACGGAATAAGGTCATGAAGTTGTTACAGGCAGCGAGGCTAGCAATTATATTGCCCTTGGCATTTTCTTAGCGTGTGATCAGGCATTTCTAAAACTCTGATCATTCAGTAGGCGAGTCAGATATAACTCAAGTTTGCATTATTTGAAGTTGATTGAATATATTTCTTTCGTCCTGCGGCAACGTTGCAGGGTGATTTCGTCGAGGGTACTGGATGCCTGCTACCTTGGACTCATCTCGTGACAGTTCTTAACACTGCTTACTGCAGGTAAGCGGATTCCGATATTTTATTTTGATTTTCTTGTTCCCATTTTTTGCGCTGGAAATGGGGCTCTTGATTTTTATGTTGATTTTGTGTGTGTGCTGTTCGTTCATTTCCGAGAGAAAATTGAGGGTATACTTCGAGTAAAGAAATTAGAGTAAGACACACAAGGCGCTTGAGTGTGTCTTTTTCGGTGTTATTTTTTGTGTTTTCGTGCTTGTGTGCTGTTCTTCTCATGTCTAAATAAAACATAAATTCAATTTTAAATTTTAATCTGGCAAAATTAA